>CAXDIT010000107.1:0-11939 GCA_963989405.1 Trypoxylon attenuatum | reverse complement strand
AAACTACACGGGTTAGGTGCGCGAGCATGACGCCTGGACGCTTCTATGTCGCGATATTCCTTGGAGCCTGTATATCCGATTACAGGATATAAACGCAACTGCCACACGTACAAACGGTCCTACACGTTGTATTACGGTAGAATCTGTCTGTTTGCATCAAACTACACGGGTTAGGTGCGCGAGCATGACGCCTGGACGCTTCTATGTCGCGATATTCCTTGGAGCAAGTATATCCGATTACAGGATATAAACGCAACTGCCACTCGTACAAACGGTCCTACACGTTGTATTACGGTAGAATCCGTCTGTTTGCATCAAACTACACGGGTTAGGTGCGCGAGCATGACGCCTGGACGCTTCTATGTCGCGGTATTCCTTGGAGCCCGTATATCCGATTACAGGATATAAACGCAACTGCCACTCGTACAAACGGTCCTACACGTTGTATTACCGTAGAATCCGACTGTTTGCATCAAACTACACGGGTTACGTGCGCGCATTACGCCTGGGCGCTTCTATGTCGCGATATGCCTGGGAGCCCATATATCCGATTTCAGGATATAAACTCAACTGCCACTCGTACAAACGGTCCTACACGTTGTATTACGGTAGAATCCGTCTGTTTGCATCAAACTACACGGGTTACGTGCGCGAGCATGACGCCTGGACGCTTCTATGTCGCGATATGCCTGGGAGCCCATATATCCGATTTCAGGATATAAACTCAACTGCCACTCGTACAAACGGTCCTACACGTTGTATTACGGTAGAATCCGTCTGTTTGCATGAAACTACACGGGTTACGTGCGCGAGCATGACGCATGGACGCTTCTATGTCGCGATATGCCTGGGAGCCCATATATCCGATTACAGGATATAAACGCAACTGCCACTCGTACAAACGGTCCTACACCGTGTATTACGGTAGAATCCGTCTGTTTGCATCATACTACACGGGTTAGGTGCGCGAGCATGACGCCTGGACGCTTCTATGTCGCGATATTCCTTGGACCCTGTATATCCGATTACAGGATATAAACGCAACTGCCACTCGTACAAACGGTCCTACACGTATTATTACGGTAGAATCCGTCTGTTTGCATCAAGCTACACGGGTTAGGTGCGCGAGCATGACGCCTGGACGCTTCTATGTCGCGGTATTCCTTGGAGCCCGTATATCCGATTACAGGATATAGACGCAACTGCCACTCGTACAAACGGTCCTACACGTTTCATTACGGTGGAATCCGTCTGTTTGCATCAAACTACACGGGTTATGTGCGCGAGCATGACGCCTGGACGCTTCTATGTCGCGATATTCCTGGGAGCCCATATATTCGATTACAGGATATACACGCAACTGCCACTCGTACAAACGGTCCTACACGTTTCATTACGGTAGAATCCGTCTGTTTGCATCAAACTACACGGGTTACGTGCGCGAGCATGACGCCTGGACGCTTCTATGTCGCGGTATTCCTTGGAGCCCGTATATCCGATTACAGGATATAGACGCAACTGCCACTCGTACAAACGGCCCTACGCATTGTATTACGGTAGAATCCGTCTGTTTGCATCAAACTACACGGGTTACGTGCGCGAGCATGACGCCTGGACGCTTCTATGTCGCGATATGCCTGGGAGCCCATATATCCGATTTCAGGATATAAACTCAACTGCCACTCGTACAAACGGTCCTACACGTTGTATTACGGTAGAATCCGTCTGTTTGCATGAAACTACACGGGTTACGTGCGCGAGCATGACGCCTGGACGCTTCTATGTCGCGATATGCCTGGGAGCCCATATATCCGATTACAGGATATAAACGCAACAGCCACTCGTACAAACGGTTCTACACGTTGTATTACGATAGAATCCGTCTGTTTGCATCAAACTACACGGGCTAGGTGCGCGAGCGTGACGCCTGGACGCTTCTATGTCGCGATATTCCTTGGAGCCTGTATATCCGATTACAGGATATAAACGCAACTGAAACTCGTACAAACGGTCCTACACGTTGTATTACGGTAGAATCCGTCTGTTTGCATCAAACTACACGGGTTAGGTGCGCGAGCATGACGCCTGGACGCTTCTATGTCGCGGTATTCCTTGGAGCCCGTATATCCGATTACAGGATATAGACGCAACTGCCACTCGTACAAACGGTCCTACACGTTTCATTACGGTGGAATCCGTCTGTTTGCATGAAACTACACGGGTTACGTGCGCGAGCATGACGCCTGGACGCTTCTATGTCGCGATATGCCTGGGAGCCCATATATCCGATTACAGGATATAAACGCAACAGCCACTCGTACAAACGGTTCTACACGTTGTATTACGATAGAATCCGTCTGTTTGCATCAAACTACACGGGCTAGGTGCGCGAGCGTGACGCCTGGACGCTTCCACGTCGCGATATGCCTGGGAGCCAATATATCCGATTACAGGATATAAACGCAACTGCCACTCGTACAGACGGTCCTACACGTTGTATTGCTGTAGAATCCGTCTGTTTGTATCAAACTACACGGGTTACGTATGCGAGCATAACGCCTGGGCGCTTCTATATCGCGATATACTTGGGAGCTCATATATCCGATTACAGGATATAAACGCAACTGCCACTCGTACAAGCAGTCCCACACGTTGTATTACCGTAGAATCCGACTGTTTGCATCAAACTACACGGGTTACGTGCGCGCATTACGCCTGGGCGCTTCTATGTCGCGATATGCCTGGGAGCCCATATATCCGATTACAGGATTTAAACGCAACTGCCACTCGTACAAACGGTCCCACACGTTGTATTACGATAGAATCCGTCTTTTTGCATCAAACTACACGGGTTACGTGCGCGTGCATGACGCCTGGGCGCTTCTGTGTCGCGATATGCCTGTGAGCCCATATATCCGATTACAGGATTTAAACGCTACTGCCACGCGTACGAACGGTCCCACACGTTGTATTACGGTAGAATCCGTCAGTTTGCATCAAACTACACGGGTTACGTGTGCGAGCATGACGCCTGGGCGCTTCTATGTCGCGATATGCCTGGGAGCCCATATATCCGATTACAGGATTTAAACGCAACTGCCACTCGTACAAACGGTCCCACACGTTGTATTACGCTAGAATCCGACTGTTTGTATCAAACAACACTGAATATGTGCGCGAGCATTACGCCTGGGCGCTTCTATGTCCCGATATACTTGGGGGCTCATATATCCGATTACAGGATTTAAACGCAACTGCCACTCGTACAAGCGGTCCTACACGTTGTATTACGATAGAATCCGCCTGTTTGTATCAAACTACACGGGTTACGTATGCGAGCATAACGCCTGGGCGCTTCTATGTCGCGATATACTTGGGAGCTCATATATCCGATTACAGGATATAAACGCAACTGCCACTCGTACAAACGGTCCCACACGTTGTATTACCGTAGAATCCGACTGTTTGTATCAAACAACACTGAATACGTGCGCGAGCATGACGCCTGGGCGCTTCTATGTCGCGGTATTCCTTGGAGCCCGTATATCCGATTACAGGATATAAACGCAACTGCCACTCGTACAAACGGTCCTACACCGTGTATTACGGTAGAATCCGTCTGTTTGCATCAAACTACACGGGTTACGTGCGCGAGCATGACGCCTGGACGCTTCTATGTCGCGATATGCCTGGGAGCCCATATATCCGATTTCAGGATATAAACGCAACTGCCACTCGTACAAACGGTCCTACACGTTGTATTACGTTAGAATCCGGCTGTTTGCATGAAACTACACGGGTTAGGTGCGCGAGCATGACGCCTGGACGCTTCTATGTCGCGATATTCCTTGGACCCTGTATATCCGATTACAGGATATAAACGCAACTGCCACTCGTACAAACGGTCCTACACGTTGTATTACGGTAGAATCCGTCTGTTTGCATCAAACTACACGGGTTAGGTGCGCGAGCATGACGCCTGGACGCTTCTATGTCGCGGTATTCCTTGGAGCCCGTATATCCGATTACAGGATATAGACGCAACTGCCACTCGTACAAACGGTCCTACACGTTTCATTACGGTGGAATCCGTCTGTTTGCATCAAACTACACGGGTTACGTGCGCGAGCATGACGCCTGGACGCTTCTATGTCGCGATATTCCTGGGAGCCCATATATTCGATTACAGGATATACACGCAACTGCCACTCGTACAAACGGTCCTACACGTTTCATTACGGTAGAATCCGTCTGTTTGCATCAAACTACACGGGTTACGTGCGCGAGCATGACGCCTGGACGCTTCTATGTCGCGGTATTCCTTGGAGCCCGTATATCCGATTACAGGATATAGACGCAACTGCCACTCGTACAAACGGCCCTACGCATTGTATTACGGTAGAATCCGTCTGTTTGCATGAAACTACACGGGTTACGTGCGCGAGCATGACGCCTGGACGCTTCTATGTCGCGATATGCCTGGGAGCCCATATATCCGATTACAGGATATAAACGCAACAGCCACTCGTACAAACGGTTCTACACGTTGTATTACGATAGAATCCGTCTGTTTGCATCAAACTACACGGGCTAGGTGCGCGAGCGTGACGCCTGGACGCTTCTACGTCGCGATATGCCTGGGAGCCAATATATCCGATTACAGGATATAAACGCAACTGCCACTCGTACAGACGGTCCTACACGTTGTATTGCTGTAGAATCCGTCTGTTTGTATCAAACTACACGGGTTACGTATGCGAGCATAACGCCTGGGCGCTTCTATGTCGCGATATACTTGGGAGCTCATATATCCGATTACAGGATATAAACGCAACTGCCACTCGTACAAGCAGTCCCACACGTTGTATTACCGTAGAATCCGACTGTTTGCATCAAACTACACGGGTTACGTGCGCGCATTACGCCTGGGCGCTTCTATGTCGCGATATGCCTGGGAGCCCATATATCCGATTACAGGATTTAAACGCAACTGCCACTCGTACAAACGGTCCCACACGTTGTATTACGATAGAATCCGTCTTTTTGCATCAAACTACACGGGTTACGTGCGCGTGCATGAAGCCTGGGCGCTTCTATTTCGCGATATACTTAGGAGCTCATATATCCGATGACAGGATTTAAACGCAATTGCCACTCGTACAAACGGTCCTACACCGTGTATTACGGTAGAATCCGTCTGTTTGCATCATACTACACGGGTTAGGTGTGCGAGCATGACGCCTGGACGCTTCTATGTCGCGATATTCCTTGGAGCCTGTATATCCGATCACAGGATATAAACGCAACTGCCACTCGTACAAACGGTCCTACACGTTGTATTACGGTAGAATCCGTCTGTTTGCATCAAACTACACGGGTTAGATGCGCGAGCATGACGCCTGGACGCTTCTATGTCGCGGTATTCCTTGGAGCCCGTATATCCGATTACAGGATATAAACGCAACTGCCACTCGTACAAACGGTCCTACACGTTTCATTACGGTGGAATCCGTCTGCTTGCATCAAACTACACGGGTGACGTGCGCGAGCATGACGCCTGGACGCTTCTATGTCGCGATATTCCTGGGAGCCCATATATTCGATTACAGGATATACACGCAACTGCCACTCGTACAAACGGCCCTACGCATTGTATTACGGTAGAATCCGTCTGTTTGCATCATACTACACGGCTTAGGTGCGCGAGCATGACGCCTGGACGCTTCTATGTCGCGATATTCCTTGGAGCAAGTATATCCGATTACAGGATATAAACGCAACTGCCACTCGTACAAACGGTCCTACACGTTGTATTACGGTAGAATCCGTCTGTTTGCATCAAACTACACGGGTTAGGTGCGCGAGCATGACGCCTGGACGCCTCTATGTCGCGGTATTCCTTGGAGCCCGTATATCCGATTACAGGATATACACGCAACTGCCACTCGTACAAACGGTCCTACACGTTTCATTACGGTAGAATCCGTCTGTTTGCATCAAACTACACGGGTTACGTGCGCGAGCATGACGCCTGGACGCTTCTATGTCGCGGTATTCCTTGGAGCCCGTATATCCGATTACAGGATATAGACGCAACTGCCACTCGTACAAACGGCCCTACGCATTGTATTACGGTAGAATCCGTCTGTTTGCATCAAACTACACGGGTTACGTGCGCGAGCATGACGCCTGGACGCTTCTATGTCGCGATATGCCTGGGAGCCCATATATCCGATTTCAGGATATAAACTCAACTGCCACTCGTACAAACGGTCCTACACGTTGTATTACGGTAGAATCCGTCTGTTTGAATGAAACTACACGGGTTACGTGCGCGAGCATGACGCCTGGACGCTTCTATGTCGCGATATGCCTGGGAGCCCATATATCCGATTACAGGATATAAACGCAACTGCCACTCGTACAAACGGTCCTACACCGTGTATTACGGTAGAATCCGTCTGTTTGCATCAAACTACACGGGTTACATGCGCCAGCATGACGCCTGGGCGCTTCTATGTCGCGATATGCCTGGGAGCCCATATATCCGATTACAGGATGTAAACGCAACTGCCACTCGTACAAACGGTCCTACACCGTGTATTACGGTAGTATCCGTCTGTTTGCATCATACTACACGGGTTAGGTGCGCGAGCATGACGCCTGGACGCTTCTATGTCGCGATATTCCTTGGAGCCTGTATATCCGATTACAGGATATAAACGCAACTGCCACACGTTCAAACGGTCCTACACGTTGTATTACGGTAGAATCTGTCTGTTTGCATCAAACTACACGGGTTAGGTGCGCGAGCATGACGCCTGAACGCTTCTATGTCGCGATATTCCTTGGAGCAAGTATATCCGATTACAGGATATAAACGCAACTGCCACTCGTACAAACGGTCCTACACGTTGTATTACGGTAGAATCCGTCTGTTTGCATCAAACTACACGGGTTAGGTGCGCGAGCATGACGCCTGGACGCTTCTATGTCGCGGTATTCCTTGGAGCCCGTATATCCGATTACAGGATATAAACGCAACTGCCACTCGTACAAACGGTCCTACACGTTTTATTACGTTAGAATCCGTCTGTTTGCATGAAACTACACGGGTTACATGCGCCAGCATGACGCCTGGGCGCTTCTATGTCGCGATATGCCTGGGAGCCCATATATCCGATTACAGGATATAAACGCAACTGCCACTCGTCCAAATGGTCCTACACCGTGTATTACGGTAGAATCCGTCTGTTTGCATCAAACTACACGGGTTACGTGCGCGAGCATGACGCCTGGACGCTTCTATGTCGCGATATGCCTGGGAGCCCATATATCCGATTTCAGGATATAAACTCAACTGCCACTCGTACAAACGGTCCTACACGTTGTATTACGGTAGAATCCGTCTGTTTGCATCAAACTACACGGGTTACGTGCGCGAGCATGACGCCTGGACGCTTCTATGTCGCGATATGCCTGGGAGCCCATATATCCGATTTCAGGATATAAACTCAACTGCCACTCGTACAAACGGTCCTACACGTTGTATTACGGTAGAATCCGTCTGTTTGCATCAAACTACACGGGTTACGTGCGCGAGCATGACGCCTGGACGCTTCTATGTCGCGATATTCCTGGGAGCCCATATATTCGATTACAGGATATACACGCAACTGCCACTCGTACAAACGGTCCTACACGTTTCATTACGGTAGAATCCGTCTGTTTGCATCAAACTACACGGGTTACGTGCGCGAGCATGACGCCTGGACGCTTCTATGTCGCGGTATTCCTTGGAGCCCGTATATCCGATTACAGGATATAGACGCAACTGCCACTCGTACAAACGGCCCTACGCATTGTATTACGGTAGAATCCGTCTGTTTGCATGAAACTACACGGGTTACGTGCGCGAGCATGACGCCTGGACGCTTCTATGTCGCGATATGCCTGGGAGCCCATATATCCGATTACAGGATATAAACGCAACAGCCACTCGTACAAACGGTTCTACACGTTGTATTACGATAGAATCCGTCTGTTTGCATCAAACTACACGGGCTAGGTGCGCGAGCGTGACGCCTGGACGCTTCTACGTCGCGATATGCCTGGGAGCCAATATATCCGATTACAGGATATAAACGCAACTGCCACTCGTACAGACGGTCCTACACGTTGTATTGCTGTAGAATCCGTCTGTTTGTATCAAACTACACGGGTTACGTATGCGAGCATAACGCCTGGGCGCTTCTATGTCGCGATATACTTGGGAGCTCATATATCCGATTACAGTATATAAACGCAACTGCCACTCGTACAAGCAGTCCCACACGTTGTATTACCGTAGAATCCGACTGTTTGCATCAAACTACACGGGTTACGTGCGCGCATTACGCCTGGGCGCTTCTATGTCGCGATATGCCTGGGAGCCCATATATCCGATTACAGGATTTAAACGCAACTGCCACTCGTACAAACGGTCCCACACGTTGTATTACGATAGAATCCGTCTTTTTGCATCAAACTACACGGGTTACGTGCGCGTGCATGAAGCCTGGGCGCTTCTATTTCGCGATATACTTAGGAGCTCATATATCCGATGACAGGATTTAAACGCAATTGCCACTCGTACAAACGGTCCTACACCGTGTATTACGGTAGAATCCGTCTGTTTGCATCATACTACACGGGTTAGGTGTGCGAGCATGACGCCTGGACGCTTCTATGTCGCGATATTCCTTGGAGCCTGTATATCCGATCACAGGATATAAACGCAACTGCCACTCGTACAAACGGTCCTACACGTTGTATTACGGTAGAATCCGTCTGTTTGCATCAAACTACACGGGTTAGATGCGCGAGCATGACGCCTGGACGCTTCTATGTCGCGGTATTCCTTGGAGCCCGTATATCCGATTACAGGATATAAACGCAACTGCCACTCGTACAAACGGTCCTACACGTTTCATTACGGTGGAATCCGTCTGCTTGCATCAAACTACACGGGTGACGTGCGCGAGCATGACGCCTGGACGCTTCTATGTCGCGATATTCCTGGGAGCCCATATATTCGATTACAGGATATACACGCAACTGCCACTCGTACAAACGGCCCTACGCATTGTATTACGGTAGAATCCGTCTGTTTGCATCATACTACACGGCTTAGGTGCGCGAGCATGACGCCTGGACGCTTCTATGTCGCGATATTCCTTGGAGCCCGTATATCCGATTACAGGATATACACGCAACTGCCACTCGTACAAACGGTCCTACACGTTTCATTACGGTAGAATCCGTCTGTTTGCATCATACTACACGGCTTAGGTGCGCGAGCATGACGCCTGGACGCTTCTATGTCGCGGTATTCCTTGGAGCCCGTATATCCGATTACAGGATATACACGCAACTGCCACTCGTACAAACGGTCCTACACGTTTCATTACGGTAGAATCCGTCTGTTTGCATCAAACTACACGGGTTACGTGCGCGAGCATGACGCCTGGACGCTTCTATGTCGCGGTATTCCTTGGAGCCCGTATATCCGATTACAGGATATAGACGCAACTGCCACTCGTACAAACGGCCCTACGCATTGTATTACGGTAGAATCCGTCTGTTTGCATCAAACTACACGGGTTACGTGCGCGAGCATGACGCCTGGACGCTTCTATGTCGCGATATGCCTGGGAGCCCATATATCCGATTTCAGGATATAAACTCAACTGCCACTCGTACAAACGGTCCTACACGTTGTATTACGGTAGAATCCGTCTGTTTGCATGAAACTACACGGGTTACGTGCGCGAGCATGACGCCTGGACGCTTCTATGTCGCGATATGCCTGGGAGCCCATATATCCGATTACAGGATATAAACGCAACTGCCACTCGTACAAACGGTCCTACACCGTGTATTACGGTAGAATCCGTCTGTTTGCATCAAACTACACGGGTTACATGCGCCAGCATGACGCCTGGGCGCTTCTATGTCGCGATATGCCTGGGAGCCCATATATCCGATTACAGGATATAAACGCAACTGCCACTCGTACAAACGGTCCTACACCGTGTATTACGGTAGTATCCGTCTGTTTGCATCATACTACACGGGTTAGGTGCGCGAGCATGACGCCTGGACGCTTCTATGTCGCGATATTCCTTGGAGCCTGTATATCCGATTACAGGATATAAACGCAACTGCCACACGTTCAAACGGTCCTACACGTTGTATTACGGTAGAATCTGTCTGTTTGCATCAAACTACACGGGTTAGGTGCGCGAGCATGACGCCTGGACGCTTCTATGTCGCGATATTCCTTGGAGCAAGTATATCCGATTACAGGATATAAACGCAACTGCCACTCGTACAAACGGTCCTACACGTTGTATTACGGTAGAATCCGTCTGTTTGCATCAAACTACACGGGTTAGGTGCGCGAGCATGACGCCTGGACGCTTCTATGTCGCGGTATTCCTTGGAGCCCGTATATCCGATTACAGGATATAAACGCAACTGCCACTCGTACAAACGGTCCTACACGTTTTATTACGTTAGAATCCGTCTGTTTGCATGAAACTACACGGGTTACATGCGCCAGCATGACGCCTGGGCGCTTCTATGTCGCGATATGCCTGGGAGCCCATATATCCGATTACAGGATATAAACGCAACTGCCACTCGTCCAAATGGTCCTACACCGTGTATTACGGTAGAATCCGTCTGTTTGCATCAAACTACACGGGTTACGTGCGCGAGCATGACGCCTGGACGCTTCTATGTCGCGATATGCCTGGGAGCCCATATATCCGATTTCAGGATATAAACTCAACTGCCACTCGTACAAACGGTCCTACACGTTGTATTACGGTAGAATCCGTCTGTTTGCATCAAACTACACGGGTTACGTGCGCGAGCATGACGCCTGGACGCTTCTATGTCGCGATATGCCTGGGAGCCCATATATCCGATTTCAGGATATAAACTCAACTGCCACTCGTACAAACGGTCCTACACGTTGTATTACGGTAGAATCCGTCTGTTTGCATGAAACTACACGGGTTACGTGCGCGAGCATGACGCATGGACGCTTCTATGTCGCGATATGCCTGGGAGCCCATATATCCGATTACAGGATATAAACGCAACTGCCACTCGTACAAACGGTCCTACACCGTGTATTACGGTAGAATCCGTCTGTTTGCATCATACTACACGGGTTAGGTGCGCGAGCATGACGCCTGGACGCTTCTATGTCGCGATATTCCTTGGACCCTGTATATCCGATTACAGGATATAAACGCAACTGCCACTCGTACAAACGGTCCTACACGTTGTATTACGGTAGAATCCGTCTGTTTGCATCAAACTACACGGGTTAGGTGCGCGAGCATGACGCCTGGACGCTTCTATGTCGCGGTATTCCTTGGAGCCCGTATATCCGATTACAGGATATAGACGCAACTGCCACTCGTACAAACGGCCCTACGCATTGTATTACGGTAGAATCCGTCTGTTTGCATCAAACTACACGGGTTACGTGCGCGAGCATGACGCCTGGACGCTTCTATGTCGCGATATGCCTGGGAGCCCATATATCCGATTTCAGGATATAAACTCAACTGCCACTCGTACAAACGGTCCTACACGTTGTATTACGGTAGAATCCGTCTGTTTGCATGAAACTACACGGGTTACGTGCGCGAGCATGACGCCTGGACGCTTCTATGTCGCGATATGCCTGGGAGCCCATATATCCGATTACAGGATATAAACGCAACAGCCACTCGTACAAACGGTTCTACACGTTGTATTACGATAGAATCCGTCTGTTTGCATCAAACTACACGGGCTAGGTGCGCGAGCGTGACGCCTGGACGCTTCTATGTCGCGATATTCCTTGGAGCCTGTATATCCGATTACAGGATATAAACGCA
>CAXDIT010000106.1:7500-21014 GCA_963989405.1 Trypoxylon attenuatum | reverse complement strand
ATCCCCGACGCGTCGGACCGTAGATACACACTCGACGACTAAGTTCCAGCCGCGTGTGACTTTCGATCCCCGACGCGTCGGACCGTAGATGAACGCTCAGCGACTAAGTTCCAGCCGCGTGTGACTTTCGATTCCCGACGCGTCGGACCGTAGGTGCACTCTCAACGACTAAGTTCCAGCCGCGTGTGACTTTCGATCCCCGACGCCTCGGACCGTAGATACACAGTCAGCGACCAAGTTCCAGCCGCGTGTGACTTTCGATCCCCGACGCGTCGGACCGTAGATACACACTCAGCGACTAAGTTCCAGCCGCGTGTGACTCTCGATCCCCGACGCGTCGGACCGTAGATACACACTCAGCGACTAAGTTCCAGCCGCGTGTGACTTTCGATCCCCGACGCGTCGGACCGTAGGTGCACTCTCAACGACTAAGTTCCAGCCGCGTGTGACTTTCGATTCCCGACGCGTCGGACCGTAGATGAACGCTCAGCGACTAAGTTCCAGCCGCGTGTGACTTTCGATTCCCGACGCGTCGGACCGTAGGTGCACTCTCAACGACTAAGTTCCAGCCGCGTGTGACTTTCGATCCCCGACGCGTCGGACCGTAGATACACAGTCAGCGACCAAGTTCCAGCCGCGTGTGACTTTCGATCCCCGACGCGTCGGACCGTAGATACACACTCAGCGACTAAGTTCCAGCCGCGTGTGACTCTCGATCCCCGACGCGTCGGACCGTAGATACACACTCAGCGACTAAGTTCCAGCCGCGTGTGACTTTCGATCCCCGACGCGTCGGACCGTAGATACACACTCAGCGACCAAGTTCCAGCCGCGTGTGACTTTCGATCCCCGACGCGTCGGACCGTAGATACACACTCAGCGACCAAGTTCCAGCCGCGTGTGACTTTCGATCCCCGACGCGTCGGACCGTAGATGAACGCTCAGAGACTAAGTTCCAGCCGCGTGTGACTTTCGATTCCCGACGCGTCGGACCGTAGATACACACTCAGCGACTAAGTTCCAGCCGCGTGTGACTTTCGATCCCCGACGCGTCGGACCGTAGACGCACTCTCAACGACTAAGTTCCAGCCGCGTGTGACTTTCGATTCCCGACGCGTCGGACCGTAGATACACACTCAACGACTAAGTTCCAGCCGCGTGTGACTTTCGATTCCCGACGCGTCGGACCGTAGATGAACGCTCAGCGACTAAGTTCCAGCCGCGTGTGACTTTCGATCCCCGACGCGTCGGACCGTAGATGCACTCTCAACGACTAAGTTCCAGCCGCGTGTGACTTTCGATTCCCGACGCGTCGGACCGTAGATGAACGCTCAGCGACTAAGTTCCAGCCGCGTGTGACTTTCGATCCCCGACGCGTCGGACCGTAGATGAACGCTCAGAGACTAAGTTCCAGCCGCGTGTGACTTTCGATTCCCGACGCGTCGGACCGTAGGTGCACTCTCAACGACTAAGTTCCAGCCGCGTGTGACTTTCGATTCCCGACGCGTCGGACCGTAGATGAACGCTCAGCGACTAAGTTCCAGCCGCGTGTGACTTTCGATCCCCGACGCGTCGGACCGTAGATACACACTCGACGACTAAGTTCCAGCCGCGTGTGACTTTCGATCCCCGACGCGTCGGACCGTAGATGCACTCTCAACGACTAAGTTCCAGCCGCGTGTGACTTTCGATTCCCGACGCGTCGGACCGTAGATGAACGCTCAGCGACTAAGTTCCAGCCGCGTGTGACTTTCGATTCCCGACGCGTCGGACCGTAGGTGCACTCTCAACGACTAAGTTCCAGCCGCGTGTGACTTTCGATCCCCGACGCGTCGGACCGTAGATACACAGTCAGCGACCAAGTTCCAGCCGCGTGTGACTTTCGATCCCCGACGCGTCGGACCGTAGATGAACGCTCAGCGACTAAGTTCCAGCCGCGTGTGACTTTCGATTCCCGACGCGTCGGACCGTAGGTGCACTCTCAACGACTAAGTTCCAGCCGCGTGTGACTTTCGATCCCCGACGCGTCGGACCGTAGATACACAGTCAGCGACCAAGTTCCAGCCGCGTGTGACTTTCGATCCCCGACGCGTCGGACCGTAGATACACACTCAGCGACTAAGTTCCAGCCGCGTGTGACTCTCGATCCCCGACGCGTCGGACCGTAGATACACACTCAGCGACTAAGTTCCAGCCGCGTGTGACTTTCGATCCCCGACGCGTCGGACCGTAGATACACACTCAGCGACCAAGTTCCAGCCGCGTGTGACTTTCGATCCCCGACGCGTCGGACCGTAGATACACACTCAGCGACCAAGTTCCAGCCGCGTGTGACTTTCGATCCCCGACGCGTCGGACCGTAGATGAACGCTCAGAGACTAAGTTCCAGCCGCGTGTGACTTTCGATTCCCGACGCGTCGGACCGTAGGTGCACTCTCAACGACTAAGTTCCAGCCGCGTGTGACTTTCGATTCCCGACGCGTCGGACCGTAGATGAACGCTCAGCGACTAAGTTCCAGCCGCGTGTGACTTTCGATCCCCGACGCGTCGGACCGTAGATACACACTCAACGACTAAGTTCCAGCCGCGTGTGACTTTCGATCCCCGACGCGTCGGACCGTAGATGCACTCTCAACGACTAAGTTCCAGCCGCGTGTGACTTTCGATTCCCGACGCGTCGGACCGTAGATGAACGCTCAGCGACTAAGTTCCAGCCGCGTGTGACTTTCGATTC
This sequence comes from Trypoxylon attenuatum, assembly GCA_963989405.1. NCBI lineage: Eukaryota > Metazoa > Arthropoda > Insecta > Hymenoptera > Crabronidae > Trypoxylon > Trypoxylon attenuatum. The sequence continues at coordinate 18,280 of CAXDIT010000106.1, read as the reverse complement.
CCGACGCGTCGGACCGTAGGTGCACTCTCAACGACTAAGTTCCAGCCGCGTGTGACTTTCGATCCCCGACGCGTCGGACCGTAGATACACAGTCAGCGACCAAGTTCCAGCCGCGTGTGACTTTCGATCCCCGACGCGTCGGACCGTAGATGAACGCTCAGCGACTAAGTTCCAGCCGCGTGTGACTTTCGATTCCCGACGCGTCGGACCGTAGGTGCACTCTCAACGACTAAGTTCCAGCCGCGTGTGACTTTCGATCCCCGACGCGTCGGACCGTAGATACACACTCAGCGACCAAGTTCCAGCCGCGTGTGACTTTCGATCCCCGACGCGTCGGACCGTAGATGAACGCTCAGAGACTAAGTTCCAGCCGCGTGTGACTTTCGATTCCCGACGCGTCGGACCGTAGGTGCACTCTCAACGACTAAGTTCCAGCCGCGTGTGACTTTCGATCCCCGACGCGTCGGACCGTAGATACACAGTCAGCGACCAAGTTCCAGCCGCGTGTGACTTTCGATCCCCGACGCGTCGGACCGTAGATGCACTCTCAACGACTAAGTTCCAGCCGCGTGTGACTTTCGATTCCCGACGCGTCGGACCGTAGGTGCACTCTCAACGACTAAGTTCCAGCCGCGTGTGACTTTCGATCCCCGACGCGTCGGACCGTAGATACACAGTCAGCGACCAAGTTCCAGCCGCGTGTGACTTTCGATCCCCGACGCGTCGGACCGTAGATACACACTCAGCGACTAAGTTCCAGCCGCGTGTGACTCTCGATCCCCGACGCGTCGGACCGTAGATACACACTCAGCGACTAAGTTCCAGCCGCGTGTGACTTTCGATCCCCGACGCGTCGGACCGTAGATACACACTCAACGACTAAGTTCCAGCCGCGTGTGACTTTCGATCCCCGACGCGTCGGACCGTAGATGCACTCTCAACGACTAAGTTCCAGCCGCGTGTGACTTTCGATTCCCGACGCGTCGGACCGTAGATGAACGCTCAGCGACTAAGTTCCAGCCGCGTGTGACTTTCGATTCCCGACGCGTCGGACCGTAGGTGCACTCTCAACGACTAAGTTCCAGCCGCGTGTGACTTTCGATCCCCGACGCGTCGGACCGTAGATACACAGTCAGCGACCAAGTTCCAGCCGCGTGTGACTTTCGATCCCCGACGCGTCGGACCGTAGATGAACGCTCAGCGACTAAGTTCCAGCCGCGTGTGACTTTCGATTCCCGACGCGTCGGACCGTAGGTGCACTCTCAACGACTAAGTTCCAGCCGCGTGTGACTTTCGATCCCCGACGCGTCGGACCGTAGATACACAGTCAGCGACCAAGTTCCAGCCGCGTGTGACTTTCGATCCCCGACGCGTCGGACCGTAGATACACACTCAGCGACTAAGTTCCAGCCGCGTGTGACTCTCGATCCCCGACGCGTCGGACCGTAGATACACACTCAGCGACTAAGTTCCAGCCGCGTGTGACTTTCGATCCCCGACGCGTCGGACCGTAGGTGCACTCTCAACGACTAAGTTCCAGCCGCGTGTGACTTTCGATTCCCGACGCGTCGGACCGTAGATGAACGCTCAGCGACTAAGTTCCAGCCGCGTGTGACTTTCGATTCCCGACGCGTCGGACCGTAGGTGCACTCTCAACGACTAAGTTCCAGCCGCGTGTGACTTTCGATCCCCGACGCGTCGGACCGTAGATACACAGTCAGCGACCAAGTTCCAGCCGCGTGTGACTTTCGATCCCCGACGCGTCGGACCGTAGATACACACTCAGCGACTAAGTTCCAGCCGCGTGTGACTCTCGATCCCCGACGCGTCGGACCGTAGATACACACTCAGCGACTAAGTTCCAGCCGCGTGTGACTTTCGATCCCCGACGCGTCGGACCGTAGATACACACTCAGCGACCAAGTTCCAGCCGCGTGTGACTTTCGATCCCCGACGCGTCGGACCGTAGATACACACTCAGCGACCAAGTTCCAGCCGCGTGTGACTTTCGATCCCCGACGCGTCGGACCGTAGATGAACGCTCAGAGACTAAGTTCCAGCCGCGTGTGACTTTCGATTCCCGACGCGTCGGACCGTAGGTGCACTCTCAACGACTAAGTTCCAGCCGCGTGTGACTTTCGATTCCCGACGCGTCGGACCGTAGATGAACGCTCAGCGACTAAGTTCCAGCCGCGTGTGACTTTCGATCCCCGACGCGTCGGACCGTAGATACACACTCGACGACTAAGTTCCAGCCGCGTGTGACTTTCGATCCCCGACGCGTCGGACCGTAGATGAACGCTCAGCGACTAAGTTCCAGCCGCGTGTGACTTTCGATTCCCGACGCGTCGGACCGTAGGTGCACTCTCAACGACTAAGTTCCAGCCGCGTGTGACTTTCGATCCCCGACGCCTCGGACCGTAGATACACAGTCAGCGACCAAGTTCCAGCCGCGTGTGACTTTCGATCCCCGACGCGTCGGACCGTAGATACACACTCAGCGACTAAGTTCCAGCCGCGTGTGACTCTCGATCCCCGACGCGTCGGACCGTAGATACACACTCAGCGACTAAGTTCCAGCCGCGTGTGACTTTCGATCCCCGACGCGTCGGACCGTAGGTGCACTCTCAACGACTAAGTTCCAGCCGCGTGTGACTTTCGATTCCCGACGCGTCGGACCGTAGATGAACGCTCAGCGACTAAGTTCCAGCCGCGTGTGACTTTCGATTCCCGACGCGTCGGACCGTAGGTGCACTCTCAACGACTAAGTTCCAGCCGCGTGTGACTTTCGATCCCCGACGCGTCGGACCGTAGATACACAGTCAGCGACCAAGTTCCAGCCGCGTGTGACTTTCGATCCCCGACGCGTCGGACCGTAGATACACACTCAGCGACTAAGTTCCAGCCGCGTGTGACTCTCGATCCCCGACGCGTCGGACCGTAGATACACACTCAGCGACTAAGTTCCAGCCGCGTGTGACTTTCGATCCCCGACGCGTCGGACCGTAGATACACACTCAGCGACCAAGTTCCAGCCGCGTGTGACTTTCGATCCCCGACGCGTCGGACCGTAGATACACACTCAGCGACCAAGTTCCAGCCGCGTGTGACTTTCGATCCCCGACGCGTCGGACCGTAGATGAACGCTCAGAGACTAAGTTCCAGCCGCGTGTGACTTTCGATTCCCGACGCGTCGGACCGTAGATACACACTCAGCGACTAAGTTCCAGCCGCGTGTGACTTTCGATCCCCGACGCGTCGGACCGTAGACGCACTCTCAACGACTAAGTTCCAGCCGCGTGTGACTTTCGATTCCCGACGCGTCGGACCGTAGATACACACTCAACGACTAAGTTCCAGCCGCGTGTGACTTTCGATTCCCGACGCGTCGGACCGTAGATGAACGCTCAGCGACTAAGTTCCAGCCGCGTGTGACTTTCGATCCCCGACGCGTCGGACCGTAGATGCACTCTCAACGACTAAGTTCCAGCCGCGTGTGACTTTCGATTCCCGACGCGTCGGACCGTAGATGAACGCTCAGCGACTAAGTTCCAGCCGCGTGTGACTTTCGATCCCCGACGCGTCGGACCGTAGATGAACGCTCAGAGACTAAGTTCCAGCCGCGTGTGACTTTCGATTCCCGACGCGTCGGACCGTAGGTGCACTCTCAACGACTAAGTTCCAGCCGCGTGTGACTTTCGATTCCCGACGCGTCGGACCGTAGATGAACGCTCAGCGACTAAGTTCCAGCCGCGTGTGACTTTCGATCCCCGACGCGTCGGACCGTAGATACACACTCGACGACTAAGTTCCAGCCGCGTGTGACTTTCGATCCCCGACGCGTCGGACCGTAGATGCACTCTCAACGACTAAGTTCCAGCCGCGTGTGACTTTCGATTCCCGACGCGTCGGACCGTAGATGAACGCTCAGCGACTAAGTTCCAGCCGCGTGTGACTTTCGATTCCCGACGCGTCGGACCGTAGGTGCACTCTCAACGACTAAGTTCCAGCCGCGTGTGACTTTCGATCCCCGACGCGTCGGACCGTAGATACACAGTCAGCGACCAAGTTCCAGCCGCGTGTGACTTTCGATCCCCGACGCGTCGGACCGTAGATGAACGCTCAGCGACTAAGTTCCAGCCGCGTGTGACTTTCGATTCCCGACGCGTCGGACCGTAGGTGCACTCTCAACGACTAAGTTCCAGCCGCGTGTGACTTTCGATCCCCGACGCGTCGGACCGTAGATACACAGTCAGCGACCAAGTTCCAGCCGCGTGTGACTTTCGATCCCCGACGCGTCGGACCGTAGATACACACTCAGCGACTAAGTTCCAGCCGCGTGTGACTTTCGATTCCCGACGCGTCGGACCGTAGGTGCACTCTCAACGACTAAGTTCCAGCCGCGTGTGACTTTCGATCCCCGACGCCTCGGACCGTAGATACACAGTCAGCGACCAAGTTCCAGCCGCGTGTGACTTTCGATCCCCGACGCGTCGGACCGTAGATACACACTCAGCGACTAAGTTCCAGCCGCGTGTGACTCTCGATCCCCGACGCGTCGGACCGTAGATACACACTCAGCGACTAAGTTCCAGCCGCGTGTGACTTTCGATCCCCGACGCGTCGGACCGTAGGTGCACTCTCAACGACTAAGTTCCAGCCGCGTGTGACTTTCGATTCCCGACGCGTCGGACCGTAGATGAACGCTCAGCGACTAAGTTCCAGCCGCGTGTGACTTTCGATTCCCGACGCGTCGGACCGTAGGTGCACTCTCAACGACTAAGTTCCAGCCGCGTGTGACTTTCGATCCCCGACGCGTCGGACCGTAGATACACAGTCAGCGACCAAGTTCCAGCCGCGTGTGACTTTCGATCCCCGACGCGTCGGACCGTAGATACACACTCAGCGACTAAGTTCCAGCCGCGTGTGACTCTCGATCCCCGACGCGTCGGACCGTAGATACACACTCAGCGACTAAGTTCCAGCCGCGTGTGACTTTCGATCCCCGACGCGTCGGACCGTAGATACACACTCAGCGACCAAGTTCCAGCCGCGTGTGACTTTCGATCCCCGACGCGTCGGACCGTAGATACACACTCAGCGACCAAGTTCCAGCCGCGTGTGACTTTCGATCCCCGACGCGTCGGACCGTAGATGAACGCTCAGAGACTAAGTTCCAGCCGCGTGTGACTTTCGATTCCCGACGCGTCGGACCGTAGATACACACTCAGCGACTAAGTTCCAGCCGCGTGTGACTTTCGATCCCCGACGCGTCGGACCGTAGACGCACTCTCAACGACTAAGTTCCAGCCGCGTGTGACTTTCGATTCCCGACGCGTCGGACCGTAGATACACACTCAACGACTAAGTTCCAGCCGCGTGTGACTTTCGATTCCCGACGCGTCGGACCGTAGATGAACGCTCAGCGACTAAGTTCCAGCCGCGTGTGACTTTCGATCCCCGACGCGTCGGACCGTAGATGCACTCTCAACGACTAAGTTCCAGCCGCGTGTGACTTTCGATTCCCGACGCGTCGGACCGTAGATGAACGCTCAGCGACTAAGTTCCAGCCGCGTGTGACTTTCGATCCCCGACGCGTCGGACCGTAGATGAACGCTCAGAGACTAAGTTCCAGCCGCGTGTGACTTTCGATTCCCGACGCGTCGGACCGTAGGTGCACTCTCAACGACTAAGTTCCAGCCGCGTGTGACTTTCGATTCCCGACGCGTCGGACCGTAGATGAACGCTCAGCGACTAAGTTCCAGCCGCGTGTGACTTTCGATCCCCGACGCGTCGGACCGTAGATACACACTCGACGACTAAGTTCCAGCCGCGTGTGACTTTCGATCCCCGACGCGTCGGACCGTAGATGCACTCTCAACGACTAAGTTCCAGCCGCGTGTGACTTTCGATTCCCGACGCGTCGGACCGTAGATGAACGCTCAGCGACTAAGTTCCAGCCGCGTGTGACTTTCGATTCCCGACGCGTCGGACCGTAGGTGCACTCTCAACGACTAAGTTCCAGCCGCGTGTGACTTTCGATCCCCGACGCGTCGGACCGTAGATACACAGTCAGCGACCAAGTTCCAGCCGCGTGTGACTTTCGATCCCCGACGCGTCGGACCGTAGATGAACGCTCAGCGACTAAGTTCCAGCCGCGTGTGACTTTCGATTCCCGACGCGTCGGACCGTAGGTGCACTCTCAACGACTAAGTTCCAGCCGCGTGTGACTTTCGATCCCCGACGCGTCGGACCGTAGATACACAGTCAGCGACCAAGTTCCAGCCGCGTGTGACTTTCGATCCCCGACGCGTCGGACCGTAGATACACACTCAGCGACTAAGTTCCAGCCGCGTGTGACTCTCGATCCCCGACGCGTCGGACCGTAGATACACACTCAGCGACTAAGTTCCAGCCGCGTGTGACTTTCGATCCCCGACGCGTCGGACCGTAGATACACACTCAGCGACCAAGTTCCAGCCGCGTGTGACTTTCGATCCCCGACGCGTCGGACCGTAGATACACACTCAGCGACCAAGTTCCAGCCGCGTGTGACTTTCGATCCCCGACGCGTCGGACCGTAGATGAACGCTCAGAGACTAAGTTCCAGCCGCGTGTGACTTTCGATTCCCGACGCGTCGGACCGTAGGTGCACTCTCAACGACAAAGTTCCAGCCGCGTGTGACTTTCGATTCCCGACGCGTCGGACCGTAGATGAACGCTCAGCGACTAAGTTCCAGCCGCGTGTGACTTTCGATCCCCGACGCGTCGGACCGTAGATACACACTCAACGACTAAGTTCCAGCCGCGTGTGACTTTCGATCCCCGACGCGTCGGACCGTAGATGCACTCTCAACGACTAAGTTCCAGCCGCGTGTGACTTTCGATTCCCGACGCGTCGGACCGTAGATGAACGCTCAGCGACTAAGTTCCAGCCGCGTGTGACTTTCGATTCCCGACGCGTCGGACCGTAGGTGCACTCTCAACGACTAAGTTCCAGCCGCGTGTGACTTTCGATCCCCGACGCGTCGGACCGTAGATACACAGTCAGCGACCAAGTTCCAGCCGCGTGTGACTTTCGATCCCCGACGCGTCGGACCGTAGATGAACGCTCAGCGACTAAGTTCCAGCCGCGTGTGACTTTCGATTCCCGACGCGTCGGACCGTAGGTGCACTCTCAACGACTAAGTTCCAGCCGCGTGTGACTTTCGATCCCCGACGCGTCGGACCGTAGATACACACTCAGCGACCAAGTTCCAGCCGCGTGTGACTTTCGATCCCCGACGCGTCGGACCGTAGATGAACGCTCAGAGACTAAGTTCCAGCCGCGTGTGACTTTCGATTCCCGACGCGTCGGACCGTAGGTGCACTCTCAACGACTAAGTTCCAGCCGCGTGTGACTTTCGATCCCCGACGCGTCGGACCGTAGATACACAGTCAGCGACCAAGTTCCAGCCGCGTGTGACTTTCGATCCCCGACGCGTCGGACCGTAGATGCACTCTCAACGACTAAGTTCCAGCCGCGTGTGACTTTCGATTCCCGACGCGTCGGACCGTAGGTGCACTCTCAACGACTAAGTTCCAGCCGCGTGTGACTTTCGATTCCCGACGCGTCGGACCGTAGATGAACGCTCAGCGACTAAGTTCCAGCCGCGTGTGACTTTCGATTCCCGACGCGTCGGACCGTAGATACACACTCGACGACTAAGTTCCAGCCGCGTGTGACTTTCGATCCCCGACGCGTCGGACCGTAGATACACACTCGACGACTAAGTTCCAGCCGCGTGTGACTTTCGATCCCCGACGCGTCGGACCGTAGATGCACTCTCAACGACTAAGTTCCAGCCGCGTGTGACTTTCGATTCCCGACGCGTCGGACCGTAGATGAACGCTCAGCGACTAAGTTCCAGCCGCGTGTGACTTTCGATTCCCGACGCGTCGGACCGTAGGTGCACTCTCAACGACTAAGTTCCAGCCGCGTGTGACTTTCGATCCCCGACGCGTCGGACCGTAGATACACAGTCAGCGACCAAGTTCCAGCCGCGTGTGACTTTCGATCCCCGACGCGTCGGACCGTAGATACACACTCAGCGACTAAGTTCCAGCCGCGTGTGACTCTCGATCCCCGACGCGTCGGACCGTAGATACACACTCAGCGACTAAGTTCCAGCCGCGTGTGACTTTCGATCCCCGACGCGTCGGACCGTAGATACACACTCAACGACTAAGTTCCAGCCGCGTGTGACTTTCGATCCCCGACGCGTCGGACCGTAGATGCACTCTCAACGACTAAGTTCCAGCCGCGTGTGACTTTCGATTCCCGACGCGTCGGACCGTAGATGAACGCTCAGCGACTAAGTTCCAGCCGCGTGTGACTTTCGATTCCCGACGCGTCGGACCGTAGGTGCACTCTCAACGACTAAGTTCCAGCCGCGTGTGACTTTCGATCCCCGACGCGTCGGACCGTAGATACACAGTCAGCGACCAAGTTCCAGCCGCGTGTGACTTTCGATCCCCGACGCGTCGGACCGTAGATGAACGCTCAGCGACTAAGTTCCAGCCGCGTGTGACTTTCGATTCCCGACGCGTCGGACCGTAGGTGCACTCTCAACGACTAAGTTCCAGCCGCGTGTGACTTTCGATCCCCGACGCGTCGGACCGTAGATACACAGTCAGCGACCAAGTTCCAGCCGCGTGTGACTTTCGATCCCCGACGCGTCGGACCGTAGATACACACTCAGCGACTAAGTTCCAGCCGCGTGTGACTCTCGATCCCCGACGCGTCGGACCGTAGATACACACTCAGCGACTAAGTTCCAGCCGCGTGTGACTTTCGATCCCCGACGCGTCGGACCGTAGGTGCACTCTCAACGACTAAGTTCCAGCCGCGTGTGACTTTCGATTCCCGACGCGTCGGACCGTAGATGAACGCTCAGCGACTAAGTTCCAGCCGCGTGTGACTTTCGATTCCCGACGCGTCGGACCGTAGGTGCACTCTCAACGACTAAGTTCCAGCCGCGTGTGACTTTCGATCCCCGACGCGTCGGACCGTAGATACACAGTCAGCGACCAAGTTCCAGCCGCGTGTGACTTTCGATCCCCGACGCGTCGGACCGTAGATACACACTCAGCGACTAAGTTCCAGCCGCGTGTGACTCTCGATCCCCGACGCGTCGGACCGTAGATACACACTCAGCGACTAAGTTCCAGCCGCGTGTGACTTTCGATCCCCGACGCGTCGGACCGTAGATACACACTCAGCGACCAAGTTCCAGCCGCGTGTGACTTTCGATCCCCGACGCGTCGGACCGTAGATACACACTCAGCGACCAAGTTCCAGCCGCGTGTGACTTTCGATCCCCGACGCGTCGGACCGTAGATGAACGCTCAGAGACTAAGTTCCAGCCGCGTGTGACTTTCGATTCCCGACGCGTCGGACCGTAGATACACACTCAGCGACCAAGTTCCAGCCGCGTGTGACTTTCGATCCCCGACGCGTCGGACCGTAGATACACACTCAGCGACCAAGTTCCAGCCGCGTGTGACTTTCGATCCCCGACGCGTCGGACCGTAGATGAACGCTCAGAGACTAAGTTCCAGCCGCGTGTGACTTTCGATTCCCGACGCGTCGGACCGTAGATACACACTCAGCGACTAAGTTCCAGCCGCGTGTGACTTTCGATCCCCGACGCGTCGGACCGTAGACGCACTCTCAACGACTAAGTTCCAGCCGCGTGTGACTTTCGATTCCCGACGCGTCGGACCGTAGATGAACGCTCAGCGACTAAGTTCCAGCCGCGTGTGACTTTCGATTCCCGACGCGTCGGACCGTAGATACACACTCAGCGACTAAGTTCCAGCCGCGTGTGACTTTCGATTCCCGACGCGTCGGACCGTAGGTGCACTCTCAACGACTAAGTTCCAGCCGCGTGTGACTTTCGATTCCCGACGCGTCGGACCGTAGATACACACTCAGCGACTAAGTTCCAGCCGCGTGTGACTTTCGATTCCCGACGCGTCGGACCGTAGATACACACTCAGCGACTAAGTTCCAGCCGCGTGTGACTTTCGATCCCCGACGCGTCGGACCGTAGATGAACGCTCAGAGACTAAGTTCCAGCCGCGTGTGACTTTCGATTCCCGACGCGTCGGACCGTAGGTGCACTCTCAACGACTAAGTTCCAGCCGCGTGTGACTTTCGATTCCCGACGCGTCGGACCGTAGATGAACGCTCAGCGACTAAGTTCCAGCCGCGTGTGACTTTCGATCCCCGACGCGTCGGACCGTAGATGCACTCTCAACGACTAAGTTCCAGCCGCGTGTGACTTTCGATCCCCGACGCGTCGGACCGTAGATGCACTCTCAACGACTAAGTTCCAGCCGCGTGTGACTTTCGATTCCCGACGCGTCGGACCGTAGATGAACGCTCAGCGACTAAGTTCCAGCCGCGTGTGACTTTCGATCCCCGACGCGTCGGACCGTAGATGCACTCTCAACGACTAAGTTCCAGCCGCGTGTGACTTTCGATTCCCGACGCGTCGGACCGTAGATGAACGCTCAGCGACTAAGTTCCAGCCGCGTGTGACTTTCGATTCCCGACGCGTCGGACCGTAGGTGCACTCTCAACGACTAAGTTCCAGCCGCGTGTGACTTTCGATCCCCGACGCGTCGGACCGTAGATACACAGTCAGCGACCAAGTTCCAGCCGCGTGTGACTTTCGATCCCCGACGCGTCGGACCGTAGATACACACTCAGCGACTAAGTTCCAGCCGCGTGTGA
>CAXDIT010000106.1:0-2500 GCA_963989405.1 Trypoxylon attenuatum | reverse complement strand
TCCTCCCTGGCCCTAGCTGCCAGATCAGCCTCAAAGCTATCCCAATCGGCACCACGCACACACCATCGCTTCTCTCGTCCGTTCAATCCACCACGCACTCCATCCTCACTCACATCGTTGCCATACACACGCACCAACAACACATTATGGTCACTGATACCCCAGTCAGGCTTGACCTCCCACTCATACCGATAATTATCACTCACGTCATTCACCCACGTTAAGTCTATATTACTCATACCCCTCTCACCAGCAAACGTGTAGTACTCCGACCTCGTATTCAAGACGCGCACATCCCACCCCATAATCCATTCTTCCAGTTCCATTCCACGCCTCTCAGTCTCTCTACTACCACCCACGCCCCTACTAAACCACAAGGGCGATGTCGCATTCGCATCCATTCCACACAATACTCGCCGTCCATTCACCACACCAAGCACACCCTCCATGTACCGCAGATGAGGGGCCATGTCGGCCCCAAACTGACAGTACACAGATACCACAAACATCTCACCAAACTCGCCCTTAATCCATACACACACACCATGCTCATTCACAAAGTCACTCACCGGCATCGCTTCCACACCCACACCATTAACAATTACAGCCGCTTTCACTCTATCATTCCCACATGCATACACATCCATACTCAGCGGAACCCCACTCACACGCCCATCCCGAACATATGGCTCTTGCACCAATGCCACACTCACACCACACTCGACCATTCGCTCAGCCAAATCGCACATAACCGCAAACGACCGCCGACAATTGCACTGTATTATTTTCAACTCAATCATCGCAAATTCGCTGTCTCTCTCTTTCGGCCGCTCTCACATATTCTGGGCAACCGTCGGCTAAGATCGAATGGTCACTCGCATTCCCTTTCATCCTGCAGTTCCTACACGAATACTCCTTCTTACAATCTTTCACTAGATGTCCACTCTCACAACACTTCATACACAATCTCTCACTCACACTACACTCTCTCGCCATATGCCCATACGCATAACATCTATGACATCTCATCACACACGTAAACTCTCTCACTCTAAAAGCCTTCCATTCCACATACACACGACCTTCTTTCAATAGCACACGCTTCACACCTCCAGACACCTCAACAATCACATTACCAACAAGCGCATCCTTCTTATTACTCCTGCTCATCACTCTCACCCGCTCCTTGAATTCATCCTCACTGACATACCCCTTTAGGTTTTTCTCAAACAAGCCCTGTAGGAACTGCTCATTCGTCATGTTCACTGGCACATCATAAACAATCAGCTTCGGTCCCACCTTCTTGGGCAGTTCGACCTTCAAACCCACCTCCTTGAATTTGGGACACTCTTGCAACTTACGCAGCTCACTTTCACTAGCCGTTTCAATCGCGACACCACCACTCCTTGTCTTTCGCACCGCACGCACCCGTACATTCACACACGCACTCACATCCTTCATGACCCGCTCTCTCACCTGCTCACTCGTCAGTCTAACACTGGCGTCGGCCGCTTTAACTACAACGGCATAACTCCTAACACTCGGCACTCGCACGTCCGCACGCTCACTCCCTCCCGGGCGACTCCCGTCCCCTACACCTCCGCGGCCTGTCACACCGGCGTACGTTCGTTCAACCTGCGCACCACACACATTCCGAGACGCAAATGCCTCACAGGCCTCCAACTTACCGACAAGCTTCTCATTTTTCGCAATCATACCCATCATCTGCACTTCAAGCTCACTCACCACACTCAATATAACCTCAGCCGCAGCCTTAGTCACCTTGTTCGAATCATTCAATACATATTTCCTCAATTTCACCACAGTCTCACGCATTCTCCCAATTTCCACACATTCAGTCACGCACTCAGGATCAGTCACACTCTTCCTCTTCCGCTTACTTTTCACAACAGACACACTCGCTCCACTAACCGCACTCACTCCACTACTAACAGAATCACATCTCTGCCGCTCGTATTCAAACTCCAACCTCTCACGCTCACTCGCACTCACACTCAACTGGGGAGCTGAGGAACTCCCCGCCAAATCCTCCACATCCACGTCCATCCCCCCCGAATCCCCTTTTTCCTTATTATCCATATAGATCCCACGAGTTGGGACGAACTAACCGTCAACCCCCCGGGTGACGCCCTTTCCGGGGGGAAGGCTCATACGCTCAGGGTTTCGCCAGGTGCCCTGAGGTTGGTCGCTAGGGACTGGTCTCCCCACCAGCCACGCATCCCTTCGGCGCGCACCATACCTTGGGATTGGGGGCGTTTTTATAGAGGTCGCCATCCTCGCGGCCCAGACAATTAAGCCAAGGCCCCCGGTCCCTCCGATGACAACGTACCGTCACCGCGCTTAGTAACGGTCGCTGAAGCCACCGGAGGGATTACGGTATTAGGAAGACGGCAGCGCCCACCGTCCCCCAGCTCAGGCACCCCGGGTACGCCAAGCCCGTACTGCGCCGACCCATGCCGGCGCAGCCCCTGGGGAAAGT
>CAXDIT010000105.1:0-91893 GCA_963989405.1 Trypoxylon attenuatum | reverse complement strand
TACAGACGGTCCTACACGTTGTATTGCTGTAGAATCCGTCTGTTTGCATCAAACTACACGGGTTACATGCGCCAGCATGACGCCTGGGCGCTTCTATGTCGCGATATGCCTGGGAGCCCATACATCCGATTACAGGATATAAACGCAACTGCCACTCGTACAGACGGTCCTACACGTTGCATTGCTGTAGAATCCGTCTGTTTGCATCAAACTACACGGGTTACATGCGCCAGCATGACGCCTGGGCGCTTCTATGTCGCGATATGCCTGGGAGCCCATATATCCGATTACAGGATATAAACGCAACTGCCACTCGTACAGACGGTCCTACACGTTGTATTGCTGTAGAATCCGTCTGTTTGCATCAAACTACACGGGTTACATGCGCCAGCATGACGCCTGGGCGCTTCTATGTCGCGATATGCCTGGGAGCCCATATATCCGATTACAGGATATAAACGCAACTGCCACTCGTACAAATGGTCCTACACCGTGTATTACGGTAGAATCCGTCTGTTTGCATCAAACTACACGGGTTAGGTGCGCGAGCATGACGCCTGGACGCTTCTATGTCGCGATATGCCTGGGAGCCTATATATCCGATTTCAGGATATAAACGCAACTGCCACTCGTACAAACGGTCCTACACGTTGTATTACGGCAGAATCCGTCTGTTTGCATCATACTACACGGGTTAGGTGCGCGAGCATGACGCCTGGACGCTTCTATGTCGCGATATTCCTTGGAGCCTGTATATCCGATTACAGGATATAAACGCAACTGCCACTCGTACAAACGGTCCTACACGTTGTATTACGGTAGAATCCGTCTGCTTGCATCAAACTACACGGGTTACATGCGCCAGCATGACGCCTGGGCGCTTCTATGTCGCGATATGCCTGGGAGTCAATATATCCGATTACAGGATATAAACGCAACTGCCACTCGTACAGACGGTCCTACACGTTGTATTGCTGTAGAATCCGTCTGTTTGCATCAAACTACACGGGTTACATGCGCCAGCATGACGCCTGGGCGCTTCTATGTCGCGATATGCCTGGGAGCCCATATATCCGATTACAGGATATAAACGCAACTGCCACTCGTACAAACGGTCCTACACGTTGTATTACGTTAGAATCCGTCTGCTTGCATGAAACTACACGGGTTACGTGCGCGAGCATGACGACTGGACGCTTCTATGTCGCGATATGCCTGGGAGCCTATATATCCGATTTCAGGATATAAACGCAACTGCCACTCGTACAAACGGTCCTACACGTTGTATTACGGCAGAATCCGTCTGTTTGCATCAAACTACACGGGTTAGGTGCGCGAGCATGACGCCTGGACGCTTCTATGTCGCGATATGCCTGGGAGCCCATATATCCGATTACAGGATATAAACGCAACTGCCACTCGTACAAACGGTCCTACACCGTGTACTACGGTAGTATCCGTCTGTTTGCATCATACTACACGGGTTAGGTGCGCGAGCATGACGCCTGGACGCTTCTATGTCGCGATATTCCTTGGAGCCTGTATATCCGATTACAGGATATAGACGCAACTGCCACTCGTACAAACGGTCCTACACGTTTCATTACGGTGGAATCCGTCTGCTTGCATCAAACTACACGGGTGACGTGCGCGAGCATGACGCCTGGACGCTTCTATGTCGCGATATTCCTGGGAGCCCATATATTCGATTACAGGATATACACGCAACTGCCACTCGTACAAACGGCCCTACGCATTGTATTACGGTAGAATCCGTCTGTTTGCATCATACTACACGGCTTAGGTGCGCGAGCATGACGCCTGGACGCTTCTATGTCGCGATATTCCTTGGAGCAAGTATATCCGATTACAGGATATAGACGCAACTGCCACTCGTACAAACGGTCCTATACGTTTCATTACGGTGGAATCCGTCTGTTTGCATCAAACTACACGGGTTACGTGCGCGAGCATGACGCCTGGACGCTTCTATGTCGCGATGTTTCTGGGAGCCCATATATTCGATTACAGGATATACACGCAACTGCCACTCGTACAAACGGCCCTACGCGTTGTATTACGGTAGAATCCGTCTGTTTGCATGAAACTACACGGGTTACGTGCGCGAGCATGACGCCTGGACGCTTCTATGTCGCGATATGCCTGGGAGCCCATATATCCGATTACAGGATATAAACGCAACCGCCCCTCGTACAAACGGTCCTACACGTTGTATTACGTTAGAATCCGTCTGTTTGCATGAAACTACACGGGTTACGTGCGCGAGCATGACGACTGGATGCTTCTATGTCGCGATATGCCTGGGAGCCTATATATCCGATTTCAGGATATAAACGCAACTGCCACTCGTACAAACGGTCCTACACGTTGTATTACGGTGGAATCCGTCTGCTTGCATCAAACTACACGGGTGACGTGCGCGAGCATGACGCCTGGACGCTTCTATGTCGCGATATGCCTGGGAGCCCATATATCCGATTACAGGATATAAACGCAACTGCCACTCGTACAAACGGTCCTACACCGTGTACTACGGTAGTATCCGTCTGTTTGCATCATACTACACGGGTTAGGTGCGCGAGCATGACGCCTGGACGCTTCTATGTCGCGATATTCCTTGGAGCCTGTATATCCGATTACAGGATATAGACGCAACTGCCACTCGTACAAACGGTCCTACACGTTTCATTACGGTGGAATCCGTCTGCTTGCATCAAACTACACGGGTGACGTGCGCGAGCATGACGCCTGGACGCTTCTATGTCGCGATATTCCTGGGAGCCCATATATTCGATTACAGGATATACACGCAACTGCCACTCGTACAAACGGCCCTACGCATTGTATTACGGTACAATCCGTCTGTTTGCATCATACTACACGGCTTAGGTGCGCGAGCATGACGCCTGGACGCTTCTATGTCGCGATATTCCTTGGAGCAAGTATATCCGATTACAGGATATAGACGCAACTGCCACTCGTACAAACGGTCCTATACGTTTCATTACGGTGGAATCCGTCTGTTTGCATCAAACTACACGGGTTACGTGCGCGAGCATGACGCCTGGACGCTTCTATGTCGCGATGTTTCTGGGAGCCCATATATTCGATTACAGGATATACACGCAACTGCCACTCGTACAAACGGCCCTACGCGTTGTATTACGGTAGAATCCGTCTGTTTGCATGAAACTACACGGGTTACGTGCGCGAGCATGACGCCTGGACGCTTCTATGTCGCGATATGCCTGGGAGCCCATATATCCGATTACAGGATATAAACGCAACCGCCCCTCGTACAAACGGTCCTACACGTTGTATTACGTTAGAATCCGTCTGTTTGCATGAAACTACACGGGTTACGTGCGCGAGCATGACGACTGGATGCTTCTATGTCGCGATATGCCTGGGAGCCTATATATCCGATTTCAGGATATAAACGCAACTGCCACTCGTACAAACGGTCCTACACGTTGTATTACGGTGGAATCCGTCTGCTTGCATCAAACTACACGGGTGACGTGCGCGAGCATGACGCCTGGACGCTTCTATGTCGCGATATGCCTGGGAGCCCATATATCCGATTACAGGATATAAACGCAACTGCCACTCGTACAAACGGTCCTACACCGTGTACTACGGTAGTATCCGTCTGTTTGCATCATACTACACGGGTTAGGTGCGCGAGCATGACGCCTGGACGCTTCTATGTCGCGATATTCCTTGGAGCCTGTATATCCGATTACAGGATATAGACGCAACTGCCACTCGTACAAACGGTCCTACACGTTTCATTACGGTGGAATCCGTCTGCTTGCATCAAACTACACGGGTGACGTGCGCGAGCATGACGCCTGGACGCTTCTATGTCGCGATATTCCTGGGAGCCCATATATTCGATTACAGGATATACACGCAACTGCCACTCGTACAAACGGCCCTACGCATTGTATTACGGTAGAATCCGTCTGTTTGCATCATACTACACGGCTTAGGTGCGCGAGCATGACGCCTGGACGCTTCTATGTCGCGATATTCCTTGGAGCAAGTATATCCGATTACAGGATATAAACGCAACTGCCACTCGTACAAACGGTCCTACACGTTGTATTGCGGTAGAATCCGTCTGTTTGCATCAAACTACACGGGTTAGGTGCGCGAGCATGACGCCTGGACGCTTCTATGTCGCGGTATTCCTTGGAGCCCGTATATCCGATTACAGGATATAAACGCAACTGCCACCCGTACAAACGGTCCTACACGTTTTATTACGTTAGAATCCGTCTGTTTGCATGAAACTACACGGGTTACATGCGCCAGCATGACGCCTGGGCGCTTCTATGTCGCGATATGCCTGGGAGCCCATATATCCGATTACAGGATATAAACGCAACTGCCACTTGTACAAATGGTCCTACACCGTGTATTACGGTAGAATCCGTCTGTTTGCATCAAACTACACGGGCTACGTGCGCGAGCATGACGCCTGGACGCTTCTATGTCGCGATATGCCTGGGAGCCCATATATCCGATTTCAGGATATAAACTCAACTGCCACTCGTACAAACGGTCCTACACGTTGTATTACGGTAGAATCCGTCTGTTTGCATGAAACTACACGGGTTACGTGCGCGAGCATGACGCCTGGACGCTTCTATGTCGCGATATGCCTGGGAGCCCATATATCCGATTACAGGATATAAACGCAACTGCCACTCGTACAAACGGTCCTACACCGTGTATTACGGTAGAATCCGTCTGTTTGCATCATACTACACGGGTTAGGTGCGCGAGCATGACGCCTGGACGCTTCTATGTCGCGATATTCCTTGGAGCCTGTATATCCGATTACAGGATATAAACGCAACTGCCACTCGTACAAACGGTCCTACACGTTGTATTACGGTAGAATCCGTCTGTTTGCATCAAACTACACGGGTTAGGTGCGCGAGCATGACGCCTGGACGCTTCTATGTCGCGGTATTCCTTGGAGCCCGTATATCCGATTACAGGATATAAACGCAACTGCCACTCGTACAAACGGTCCTACACCGTGTATTACGGTAGAATCCGTCTGTTTGCATCATACTACACGGGTTAGGTGCGCGAGCATGACGCCTGGACGCTTCTATGTCGCGATATTCCTTGGAGCCTGTATATCCGATTACAGGATATAAACGCAACTGCCACTCGTACAAACGGTCCTACACGTTGTATTACGGTAGAATCCGTCTGTTTGCATCAAACTACACGGGTTAGGTGCGCGAGCATGACGCCTAGACGCTTCTATGTCGCGGTATTCCTTGGAGCCCGTATATCCGATTACAGGATATAGACGCAACTGCCACTCGTACAAACGGTCCTACACGTTTCATTACGGTGGAATCCGTCTGTTTGCATCAAACTACACGGGTTACGTGCGCGAGCATGACGCCTGGACGCTTCTATGTCGCGATATTCCTTGGAGCCTGTATATCCGATTACAGGATATAAACGCAACTGCCACTCGTACAAACGGTCCTACACGTTGTATTACGGTAGAATCCGTCTGTTTGCATCAAACTACACGGGTTGTGTGCGCGAGCATGACGCCTGGACGCTTCTATGCCGCGATACGCCTGGGAGCTCATATATCCGATTACAGGATATAAACGCAACAGCCACTCGTACAAACGGTTCTACACGTTGTATTACGATAGAATCCGTCTGTTTGCATCAAACTACACGGGCTAGGTGCGCGAGCGTGACGCCTGGACGCTTCTACGTCGCGATATGCCTGGGAGCCAATATATCCGATTACAGGATATAAACGCAACTGCCACTCGTACAGACGGTCCTACACGTTGTATTGCTGTAGAATCCGTCTGTTTGCATCAAACTACACGGGGTACATGCGCCAGCATGACGCCTGGGCGCTTCTATGTCGCGATATGCCTGGGAGCCCATACATCCGATTACAGGATATAAACGCAACTGCCACTCGTACAGACGGTCCTACACGTTGTATTGCTGTAGAATCCGTCTGTTTGCATCAAACTACACGGGTTACATGCGCCAGCATGACGCCTGGGCGCTTCTATGTCGCGATATGCCTGGGAGCCCATATATCCGATTACAGGATATAAACGCAACTGCCACTCGTACAAACGGTCCTTCACGTTTCATTACGGTGGAATCCGTCTGTTTGCATCAAACTACACGGGTTACGTGCGCGAGCATGACGCCTGGACGCTTCTATGTCGCGATATTCCTGGGAGCCCATATATTCGATTACAGGATATACACGCAACTGCCACTCGTACAAACGGCCCTACGCGTTGTATTACGGTAGAATCCGTCTGTTTGCATCAAACTACACGGGTTGTGTGCGCGAGCATGACGCCTGGACGCTTCTATGCCGCGATACGCCTGGGAGCTCATATATCCGATTACAGGATATAAACGCAACAGCCACTCGTACAAACGGTTCTACACGTTGTATTACGATAGAATCCGTCTGTTTGCATCAAACTACACGGGCTAGGTGCGCGAGCGTGACGCCTGGACGCTTCTACGTCGCGATATGCCTGGGAGCCAATATATCCGATTACAGGATATAAACGCAACTGCCACTCGTACAGACGGTCCTACACGTTGTATTGCTGTAGAATCCGTCTGTTTGCATCAAACTACACGGGTTACATGCGCCAGCATGACGCCTGGGCGCTTCTATGTCGCGATATGCCTGGGAGCCCATATATCCGATTACAGGATATAAACGCAACTGCCACTCGTACAGACGGTCCTACACGTTGTATTGCTGTAGAATCCGTCTGTTTGCATCAAACTACACGGGTTACATGCGCCAGCATGACGCCTGGGCGCTTCTATGTCGCGATATGCCTGGGAGCCCATATATCCGATTACAGGATGTAAACGCAACTGCCACTCGTACAAACGGTCCTACACGTTTCATTACGGTGGAATCCGTCTGTTTGCATCAAACTACACGGGTTACGTGCGCGAGCATGACGCCTGGACGCTTCTATGTCGCGATATTCCTGGGAGCCGATATATTCGATTACAGGATATACACGCAACTGCCACTCGTACAAACGACCCTACGCGTTGTATTGCTGTAGAATCCGTCTGTTTGCATCAAACTACACGGGTTACATGCGCCAGCATGACGCCTGGGCGCTTCTATGTCGCGATATGCCTGGGAGCCCATATATCCGATTACAGGATATAAACGCAACTGCCACTCGTACAAATGGTCCTACACCGTGTATTACGGTAGAATCCGTCTGTTTGCATCAAACTACACGGGTTAGGTGCGCGAGCATGACGCCTGGACGCTTCTATGTCGCGATATGCCTGGGAGCCCATATATCCGATTACAGGATATAAACGCAACTGCCACTCGTACAAACGGTCCTACACCGTGTATTACGGTAGAATCCGTCTGTTTGCATCATACTACACGGGTTAGGTGCGCGAGCATGACGCCTGGACGCTTCTATGTCGCGATATTCCTTGGAGCCTGTATATCCGATTACAGGATATAAACGCAACTGCCACTCGTACAAACGGTCCTACACGTTGTATTACGGTAGAATCCGTCTGCTTGCATCAAACTACACGGGTTACATGCGCCAGCATGACGCCTGTTCGCTTCTATGTCGCGATATGCCTGGGAGTCAATATATCCGATTACAGGATATAAACGCAGCTGCCACTCGTACAGACGGTCCTACACGTTGTATTGCTGTAGAATCCGTCTGTTTGCATCAAACTACACGGGTTACATGCGCCAGCATGACGCCTGGGCGCTTCTATGTCGCGATATGCCTGGGAGCCCATATATCCGATTACAGGATATAAACGCAACTGCCACTCGTACAAACGGTCCTACACGTTGTATTACGTTAGAATCCGTCTGCTTGCATGAAACTACACGGGTTACGTGCGCGAGCATGACGACTGGACGCTTCTATGTCGCGATATGCCTGGGAGCCTATATATCCGATTTCAGGATATAAACGCAACTGCCACTCGTACAAACGGTCCTACACGTTGTATTACGGCAGAATCCGTCTGTTTGCATCAAACTACACGGGTTAGGTGCGCGAGCATGACGCCTGGACGCTTCTATGTCGCGATATGCCTGGGAGCCCATATATCCGATTACAGGATATAAACGCAACTGCCACTCGTACAAACGGTCCTACACCGTGTACTACGGTAGTATCCGTCTGTTTGCATCATACTACACGGGTTAGGTGCGCGAGCATGACGCCTGGACGCTTCTATGTCGCGATATTCCTTGGAGCCTGTATATCCGATTACAGGATATAGACGCAACTGCCACTCGTACAAACGGTCCTACACGTTTCATTACGGTGGAATCCGTCTGCTTGCATCAAACTACACGGGTGACGTGCGCGAGCATGACGCCTGGACGCTTCTATGTCGCGATATTCCTGGGAGCCCATATATTCGATTACAGGATATACACGCAACTGCCACTCGTACAAACGGCCCTACGCATTGTATTACGGTAGTATCCGTCTGTTTGCATCATACTACACGGGTTAGGTGCGCGAGCATGACGCCTGGACGCTTCTATGTCGCGATATTCCTTGGAGCCTGTATATCCGATTACAGGATATAGACGCAACTGCCACTCGTACAAACGGTCCTACACGTTTCATTACGGTGGAATCCGTCTGCTTGCATCAAACTACACGGGTGACGTGCGCGAGCATGACGCCTGGACGCTTCTATGTCGCGATATTCCTGGGAGCCCATATATTCGATTACAGGATATACACGCAACTGCCACTCGTACAAACGGCCCTACGCATTGTATTACGGTAGAATCCGTCTGTTTGCATCATACTACACGGCTTAGGTGCGCGAGCATGACGCCTGGACGCTTCTATGTCGCGATATTCCTTGGAGCAAGTATATCCGATTACAGGATATAAACGCAACTGCCACTCGTACAAACGGTCCTACACGTTGTATTACGGTAGAATCCGTCTGTTTGCATCAAACTACACGGGTTAGGTGCGCGAGCATGACGCCTGGACGCTTCTATGTCGCGGTATTCCTTGGAGCCCGTATATCCGATTACAGGATATAAACGCAACTGCCACTCGTACAAACGGTCCTACACGATTTATTACGTTAGAATCCGTCTGTTTGCATGAAACTACACGGGTTACATGCGCCAGCATGACGCCTGGGCGCTTCTATGTCGCGATATGCCTGGGAGCCCATATATCCGATTACAGGATATAAACGCAACTGCCACTCGTACAAATGGTCCTACACCGTGTATTACGGTAGAATCCGTCTGTTTGCATCAAACTACACGGGCTACGTGCGCGAGCATGACGCCTGGACGCTTCTATGTCGCGATATGCCTGGGAGCCCATATATCCGATTTCAGGATATAAACTCAACTGCCACTCGTACAAACGGTCCTACACGTTGTATTACGGTAGAATCCGTCTGTTTGCATGAAACTACACGGGTTACGTGCGCGAGCATGACGCCTGGACGCTTCTATGTCGCGATATGCCTGGGAGCCCATATATCCGATTACAGGATATAAACGCAACTGCCAGTCGTACAAACGGTCCTAAACCGTGTATTACGGTAGAATCGGTCTGTTTGCATCATACTACACGGGTTAGGTGCGCGAGCATGACGCCTGGACGCTTCTATGTCGCGATATTCCTTGGAGCCTGTATATCCGATTACAGGATATAAACGCAACTGCCACTCGTACAAACGGTCCTACACGTTGTATTACGGTAGAATCCGTCTGTTTGCATCAAACTACACGGGTTAGGTGCGCAAACATGACGCCTGGACGCTTCTATGTCGCGGTATTCCTTGGAGCCCGTATATCCGATTACAGGATATAGACGCAACTGCCACTCGTACAAACGGTCCTACACGTTTCATTACGGTGGAATCCGTCTGTTTGCATCAAACTACACGGGTTACGTGCGCGAGCATGACGCCTGGACGCTTCTATGTCGCGATGTTTCTGGGAGCCCATATATTCGATTACAGGATATACACGCAACTGCCACTCGTACAAACGGCCCTACGCGTTGTATTACGGTAGAATCCGTCTGTTTGCATGAAACTACACGGGTTACGTGCGCGAGCATGACGCCTGGACGCTTCTATGTCGCGATATGCCTGGGAGCCCATATATCCGATTACAGGATATAAACGCAACCGCCCCTCGTACAAACGGTCCTACACGTTGTATTACGGTAGAATCCGTCTGTTTGCATCAAACTACACGGGTTAGGTGCGCGAGCATGACGCCTGGACGCTTCTATGTCGCGATATGCCTGGGAGCCCATATATCCGATTACAGGATATAAACGCAACTGCCACTCGTACAAACGGTCCTACACCGTGTACTACGGTAGTATCCGTCTGTTTGCATCATACTACACGGGTTAGGTGCGCGAGCATGACGCCTGGACGCTTCTATGTCGCGATATTCCTTGGAGCCTGTATATCCGATTACAGGATATAGACGCAACTGCCACTCGTACAAACGGTCCTACACGTTTCATTACGGTGGAATCCGTCTGCTTGCATCAAACTACACGGGTGACGTGCGCGAGCATGACGCCTGGACGCTTCTATGTCGCGATATGCCTGGGAGCCCATATATCCGATTACAGGATATAAACGCAACTGCCACTCGTACAAACGGTCCTACACCGTGTACTACGGTAGTATCCGTCTGTTTGCATCATACTACACGGGTTAGGTGCGCGAGCATGACGCCTGGACGCTTCTATGTCGCGATATTCCTTGGAGCCTGTATATCCGATTACAGGATATAGACGCAACTGCCACTCGTACACACGGTCCTACACGTTTCATTACGTTAGAATCCGTCTGCTTGCATGAAACTACACGGGTTACATGCGCCAGCATGACGCCTGGGCGCTTCTATGTCGCGATATGCCTGGGAGCCCATATATCCGATTACAGGATATAAACGCAACTGCCACTCGTACAAATGGTCCTACACCGTGTATTACGGTAGAATCCGTCTGTTTGCATCAAACTACACGGGCTACGTGCGCGAGCATGACGCCTGGACGCTTCTATGTCGCGATATGCCTGGGAGCCCATATATCCGATTTCAGGATATAAACTCAACTGCCACTCGTACAAACGGTCCTACACGTTGTATTACGGTAGAATCCGTCTGTTTGCATGAAACTACACGGGTTACGTGCGCGAGCATGACGCCTGGACGCTTCTATGTCGCGATATGCCTGGGAGCCCATATATCCGATTACAGGATATAAACGCAACTGCCACTCGTACAAACGGTCCTACACCGTGTATTACGGTAGAATCGGTCTGTTTGCATCATACTACACGGGTTAGGTGCGCGAGCATGACGCCTGGACGCTTCTATGTCGCGATATTCCTTGGAGCCTGTATATCCGATTACAGGATATAAACGCAACTGCCACTCGTACAAACGGTCCTACACGTTGTATTACGGTAGAATCCGTCTGTTTGCATCAAACTACACGGGTTAGGTGCGCGAGCATGACGCCTGGACGCTTCTATGTCGCGGTATTCCTTGGAGCCCGTATATCCGATTACAGGATATAGACGCAACTGCCACTCGTACAAACGGTCCTACACGTTTCATTACGGTGGAATCCGTCTGTTTGCATCAAACTACACGGGTTACGTGCGCGAGCATGACGCCTGGACGCTTCTATGTCGCGATGTTTCTGGGAGCCCATATATTCGATTACAGGATATACACGCAACTGCCACTCGTACAAACGGCCCTACGCGTTGTATTACGGTAGAATCCGTCTGTTTGCATGAAACTACACGGGTTACGTGCGCGAGCATGACGCCTGGACGCTTCTATGTCGCGATATGCCTGGGAGCCCATATATCCGATTACAGGATATAAACGCAACCGCCCCTCGTACAAACGGTCCTACACGTTGTATTACGTTAGAATCCGTCTGTTTGCATGAAACTACACGGGTTACGTGCGCGAGCATGACGACTGGATGCTTCTATGTCGCGATATGCCTGGGAGCCTATATATCCGATTTCAGGATATAAACGCAACTGCCACTCGTACAAACGGTCCTACACGTTGTATTACGGTAGAATCCGTCTGTTTGCATCAAACTACACGGGTTAGGTGCGCGAGCATGACGCCTGGACGCTTCTATGTCGCGATATGCCTGGGAGCCCATATATCCGATTACAGGATATAAACGCAACTGCCACTCGTACAAACGGTCCTACACCGTGTACTACGGTAGTATCCGTCTGTTTGCATCATACTACACGGGTTAGGTGCGCGAGCATGACGCCTGGACGCTTCTATGTCGCGGTATTCCTTGGAGCCCGTATATCCGATTACAGGATATAGACGCAACTGCCACTCGTACAAACGGTCCTACACGTTTCATTACGGTGGAATCCGTCTGTTTGCATCAAACTACACGGGTTACGTGCGCGAGCATGACGCCTGGACGCTTCTATGTCGCGATGTTTCTGGGAGCCCATATATTCGATTACAGGATATACACGCAACTGCCACTCGTACAAACGGCCCTACGCGTTGTATTACGGTAGAATCCGTCTGTTTGCATGAAACTACACGGGTTACGTGCGCGAGCATGACGCCTGGACGCTTCTATGTCGCGATATGCCTGGGAGCCCATATATCCGATTACAGGATATAAACGCAACCGCCCCTCGTACAAACGGTCCTACACGTTGTATTACGTTAGAATCCGTCTGTTTGCATGAAACTACACGGGTTACGTGCGCGAGCATGACGACTGGATGCTTCTATGTCGCGATATGCCTGGGAGCCTATATATCCGATTTCAGGATATAAACGCAACTGCCACTCGTACAAACGGTCCTACACGTTGTATTACGGTAGAATCCGTCTGTTTGCATCAAACTACACGGGTTAGGTGCGCGAGCATGACGCCTGGACGCTTCTATGTCGCGATATGCCTGGGAGCCCATATATCCGATTACAGGATATAAACGCAACTGCCACTCGTACAAACGGTCCTACACCGTGTACTACGGTAGTATCCGTCTGTTTGCATCATACTACACGGGTTAGGTGCGCGAGCATGACGCCTGGACGCTTCTATGTCGCGATATTCCTTGGAGCCTGTATATCCGATTACAGGATATAGACGCAACTGCCACTCGTACAAACGGTCCTACACGTTTCATTACGGTGGAATCCGTCTGCTTGCATCAAACTACACGGGTGACGTGCGCGAGCATGACGCCTGGACGCTTCTATGTCGCGATATGCCTGGGAGCCCATATATCCGATTACAGGATATAAACGCAACTGCCACTCGTACAAACGGTCCTACACCGTGTACTACGGTAGTATCCGTCTGTTTGCATCATACTACACGGGTTAGGTGCGCGAGCATGACGCCTGGACGCTTCTATGTCGCGATATTCCTTGGAGCCTGTATATCCGATTACAGGATATAGACGCAACTGCCACTCGTACAAACGGTCCTACACGTTTCATTACGTTAGAATCCGTCTGCTTGCATGAAACTACACGGGTTACATGCGCCAGCATGACGCCTGGGCGCTTCTATGTCGCGATATGCCTGGGAGCCCATATATCCGATTACAGGATATAAACGCAACTGCCACTCGTACAAATGGTCCTACACCGTGTATTACGGTAGAATCCGTCTGTTTGCATCAAACTACACGGGCTACGTGCGCGAGCATGACGCCTGGACGCTTCTATGTCGCGATATGCCTGGGAGCCCATATATCCGATTACAGGATATAAACGCAACTGCCACTCGTACAAACGGTCCTACACCGTGTATTACGGTAGAATCGGTCTGTTTGCATCATACTACACGGGTTAGGTGCGCGAGCATGACGCCTGGACGCTTCTATGTCGCGATATTCCTTGGAGCCTGTATATCCGATTACAGGATATAAACGCAACTGCCACTCGTACAAACGGTCCTACACGTTGTATTACGGTAGAATCCGTCTGTTTGCATCAAACTACACGGGTTAGGTGCGCGAGCATGACGCCTGGACGCTTCTATGTCGCGGTATTCCTTGGAGCCCGTATATCCGATTACAGGATATAGACGCAACTGCCACTCGTACAAACGGTCCTACACGTTTCATTACGGTGGAATCCGTCTGTTTGCATCAAACTACACGGGTTACGTGCGCGAGCATGACGCCTGGACGCTTCTATGTCGCGATGTTTCTGGGAGCCCATATATTCGATTACAGGATATACACGCAACTGCCACTCGTACAAACGGCCCTACGCGTTGTATTAC
Organism: Trypoxylon attenuatum; assembly: GCA_963989405.1. Classification (NCBI taxonomy): domain Eukaryota; kingdom Metazoa; phylum Arthropoda; class Insecta; order Hymenoptera; family Crabronidae; genus Trypoxylon; species Trypoxylon attenuatum. The sequence goes on along the minus strand of CAXDIT010000105.1, from coordinate 77,488 downwards.
GGTAGAATCCGTCTGTTTGCATGAAACTACACGGGTTACGTGCGCGAGCATGACGCCTGGACGCTTCTATGTCGCGATATGCCTGGGAGCCCATATATCCGATTACAGGATATAAACGCAACCGCCCCTCGTACAAACGGTCCTACACGTTGTATTACGTTAGAATCCGTCTGTTTGCATGAAACTACACGGGTTACGTGCGCGAGCATGACGACTGGATGCTTCTATGTCGCGATATGCCTGGGAGCCTATATATCCGATTTCAGGATATAAACGCAACTGCCACTCGTACAAACGGTCCTACACGTTGTATTACGGTAGAATCCGTCTGTTTGCATCAAACTACACGGGTTAGGTGCGCGAGCATGACGCCTGGACGCTTCTATGTCGCGATATGCCTGGGAGCCCATATATCCGATTACAGGATATAAACGCAACTGCCACTCGTACAAACGGTCCTACACCGTGTACTACGGTAGTATCCGTCTGTTTGCATCATACTACACGGGTTAGGTGCGCGAGCATGACGCCTGGACGCTTCTATGTCGCGATATTCCTTGGAGCCTGTATATCCGATTACAGGATATAGACGCAACTGCCACTCGTACAAACGGTCCTACACGTTTCATTACGGTGGAATCCGTCTGCTTGCATCAAACTACACGGGTGACGTGCGCGAGCATGACGCCTGGACGCTTCTATGTCGCGATATGCCTGGGAGCCCATATATCCGATTACAGGATATAAACGCAACTGCCACTCGTACAAACGGTCCTACACCGTGTACTACGGTAGTATCCGTCTGTTTGCATCATACTACACGGGTTAGGTGCGCGAGCATGACGCCTGGACGCTTCTATGTCGCGATATTCCTTGGAGCCTGTATATCCGATTACAGGATATAGACGCAACTGCCACTCGTACAAACGGTCCTACACGTTTCATTACGTTAGAATCCGTCTGCTTGCATGAAACTACACGGGTTACATGCGCCAGCATGACGCCTGGGCGCTTCTATGTCGCGATATGCCTGGGAGCCCATATATCCGATTACAGGATATAAACGCAACTGCCACTCGTACAAATGGTCCTACACCGTGTATTACGGTAGAATCCGTCTGTTTGCATCAAACTACACGGGCTACGTGCGCGAGCATGACGCCTGGACGCTTCTATGTCGCGATATGCCTGGGAGCCCATATATCCGATTTCAGGATATAAACTCAACTGCCACTCGTACAAACGGTCCTACACGTTGTATTACGGTAGAATCCGTCTGTTTGCATGAAACTACACGGGTTACGTGCGCGAGCATGACGCCTGGACGCTTCTATGTCGCGATATGCCTGGGAGCCCATATATCCGATTACAGGATATAAACGCAACTGCCACTCGTACAAACGGTCCTACACCGTGTATTACGGTAGAATCGGTCTGTTTGCATCATACTACACGGGTTAGGTGCGCGAGCATGACGCCTGGACGCTTCTATGTCGCGATATTCCTTGGAGCCTGTATATCCGATTACAGGATATAAACGCAACTGCCACTCGTACAAACGGTCCTACACGTTGTATTACGGTAGAATCCGTCTGTTTGCATCAAACTACACGGGTTAGGTGCGCGAGCATGACGCCTGGACGCTTCTATGTCGCGGTATTCCTTGGAGCCCGTATATCCGATTACAGGATATAGACGCAACTGCCACTCGTACAAACGGTCCTACACGTTTCATTACGGTGGAATCCGTCTGTTTGCATCAAACTACACGGGTTACGTGCGCGAGCATGACGCCTGGACGCTTCTATGTCGCGATGTTTCTGGGAGCCCATATATTCGATTACAGGATATACACGCAACTGCCACTCGTACAAACGGCCCTACGCGTTGTATTACGGTAGAATCCGTCTGTTTGCATGAAACTACACGGGTTACGTGCGCGAGCATGACGCCTGGACGCTTCTATGTCGCGATATGCCTGGGAGCCCATATATCCGATTACAGGATATAAACGCAACCGCCCCTCGTACAAACGGTCCTACACGTTGTATTACGTTAGAATCCGTCTGTTTGCATGAAACTACACGGGTTACGTGCGCGAGCATGACGACTGGATGCTTCTATGTCGCGATATGCCTGGGAGCCTATATATCCGATTTCAGGATATAAACGCAACTGCCACTCGTACAAACGGTCCTACACGTTGTATTACGGTAGAATCCGTCTGTTTGCATCAAACTACACGGGTTAGGTGCGCGAGCATGACGCCTGGACGCTTCTATGTCGCGATATGCCTGGGAGCCCATATATCCGATTACAGGATATAAACGCAACTGCCACTCGTACAAACGGTCCTACACCGTGTACTACGGTAGTATCCGTCTGTTTGCATCATACTACACGGGTTAGGTGCGCGAGCATGACGCCTGGACGCTTCTATGTCGCGATATTCCTTGGAGCCTGTATATCCGATTACAGGATATAGACGCAACTGCCACTCGTACAAACGGTCCTACACGTTTCATTACGGTGGAATCCGTCTGCTTGCATCAAACTACACGGGTGACGTGCGCGAGCATGACGCCTGGACGCTTCTATGTCGCGATATTCCTGGGAGCCCATATATTCGATTACAGGATATACACGCAACTGCCACTCGTACAAACGGCCCTACGCATTGTATTACGGTAGAATCCGTCTGTTTGCATCATACTACACGGCTTAGGTGCGCGAGCATGACGCCTGGACGCTTCTATGTCGCGATATTCCTTGGAGCAAGTATATCCGATTACAGGATATAAACGCAACTGCCACTCGTACAAACGGTCCTACACGTTGTATTGCGGTAGAATCCGTCTGTTTGCATCAAACTACACGGGTTAGGTGCGCGAGCATGACGCCTGGACGCTTCTATGTCGCGGTATTCCTTGGAGCCCCTATATCCGATTACAGGATATAAACGCAACTGCCACTCGTACAAACGGTCCTACACGTTTTATTACGTTAGAATCCGTCTGTTTGCATGAAACTACACGGGTTACATGCGCCAGCATGACGCCTGGGCGCTTCTATGTCGCGATATGCCTGGGAGCCCATATATCCGATTACAGGATATAAACGCAACTGCCACTCGTACAAACGGTCCTACACCGTGTATTACGGTAGAATCCGTCTGTTTGCATCATACTACACGGGTTAGGTGCGCGAGCATGACGCCTGGACGCTTCTATGTCGCGATATTCCTTGGAGCCTGTATATCCGATTACAGGATATAAACGCAACTGCCACTCGTACAAACGGTCCTACACGTTGTATTACGGTAGAATCCGTCTGTTTGCATCAAACTACACGGGTTAGGTGCGCGAGCATGACGCCTGGACGCTTCTATGTCGCGGTATTCCTTGGAGCCCGTATATCCGATTACAGGATATAAACGCAACTGCCACTCGTACAAACGGTCCTACACCGTGTATTACGGTAGAATCCGTCTGTTTGCATCATACTACACGGGTTAGGTGCGCGAGCATGACGCCTGGACGCTTCTATGTCGCGATATTCCTTGGAGCCTGTATATCCGATTACAGGATATAAACGCAACTGCCACTCGTACAAACGGTCCTACACGTTGTATTACGGTAGAATCCGTCTGTTTGCATCAAACTACACGGGTTAGGTGCGCGAGCATGACGCCTAGACGCTTCTATGTCGCGGTATTCCTTGGAGCCCGTATATCCGATTACAGGATATAGACGCAACTGCCACTCGTACAAACGGTCCTACACGTTTCATTACGGTGGAATCCGTCTGTTTGCATCAAACTACACGGGTTACGTGCGCGAGCATGACGCCTGGACGCTTCTATGTCGCGATATTCCTTGGAGCCTGTATATCCGATTACAGGATATAAACGCAACTGCCACTCGTACAAACGGTCCTACACGTTGTATTACGGTAGAATCCGTCTGTTTGCATCAAACTACACGGGTTGTGTGCACGAGCATGACGCCTGGACGCTTCTATGCCGCGATACGCCTGGGAGCTCATATATCCGATTACAGGATATAAACGCAACAGCCACTCATACAAACGGTTCTACACGTTGTATTACGATAGAATCCGTCTGTTTGCATCAAATTACACGGGCTAGGTGCGCGAGCGTGACGCCTGGACGCTTCTACGTCGCGATATGCCTGGGAGCCAATATATCCGATTACAGGATATAAACGCAACTGCCACTCGTACAGACGGTCCTACACGTTGTATTGCTGTAGAATCCGTCTGTTTGCATCAAACTACACGGGTTACATGCGCCAGCATGACGCCTGGGCGCTTCTATGTCGCGATATGCCTGGGAGCCCATACATCCGATTACAGGATATAAACGCAACTGCCACTCGTACAGACGGTCCTACACGTTGTATTGCTGTAGAATCCGTCTGTTTGCATCAAACTACACGGGTTACATGCGCCAGCATGACGCCTGGGCGCTTCTATGTCGCGATATGCCTGGGAGCCCATATATCCGATTACAGGATATAAACGCAACTGCCACTCGTACAAACGGTCCTTCACGTTTCATTACGGTGGAATCCGTCTGTTTGCATCAAACTACACGGGTTACGTGCGCGAGCATGACGCCTGGACGCTTCTATGTCGCGATATTCCTGGGAGCCCATATATTCGATTACAGGATATACACGCAACTGCCACTCGTACAAACGGCCCTACGCGTTGTATTACGGTAGAATCCGTCTGTTTGCATCAAACTACACGGGTTGTGTGCGCGAGCATGACGCCTGGACGCTTCTATGCCGCGATACGCCTGGGAGCTCATATATCCGATTACAGGATATAAACGCAACAGCCACTCGTACAAACGGTTCTACACGTTGTATTACGATAGAATCCGTCTGCTTGCATGAAACTACACGGGTTACATGCGCCAGCATGACGCCTGGGCGCTTCTATGTCGCGATATGCCTGGGAGCCCATATATCCGATTACAGGATATAAACGCAACTGCCACTCGTACAAATGGTCCTACACCGTGTATTACGGTAGAATCCGTCTGTTTGCATCAAACTACACGGGCTACGTGCGCGAGCATGACGCCTGGACGCTTCTATGTCGCGATATGCCTGGGAGCCCATATATCCGATTTCAGGATATAAACTCAACTGCCACTCGTACAAACGGTCCTACACGTTGTATTACGGTAGAATCCGTCTGTTTGCATGAAACTACACGGGTTACGTGCGCGAGCATGACGCCTGGACGCTTCTATGTCGCGATATGCCTGGGAGCCCATATATCCGATTACAGGATATAAACGCAACTGCCACTCGTACAAACGGTCCTACACCGTGTATTACGGTAGAATCGGTCTGTTTGCATCATACTACACGGGTTAGGTGCGCGAGCATGACGCCTGGACGCTTCTATGTCGCGATATTCCTTGGAGCCTGTATATCCGATTACAGGATATAAACGCAACTGCCACTCGTACAAACGGTCCTACACGTTGTATTACGGTAGAATCCGTCTGTTTGCATCAAACTACACGGGTTAGGTGCGCGAGCATGACGCCTGGACGCTTCTATGTCGCGGTATTCCTTGGAGCCCGTATATCCGATTACAGGATATAGACGCAACTGCCACTCGTACAAACGGTCCTACACGTTTCATTACGGTGGAATCCGTCTGTTTGCATCAAACTACACGGGTTACGTGCGCGAGCATGACGCCTGGACGCTTCTATGTCGCGATGTTTCTGGGAGCCCATATATTCGATTACAGGATATACACGCAACTGCCACTCGTACAAACGGCCCTACGCGTTGTATTACGGTAGAATCCGTCTGTTTGCATGAAACTACACGGGTTACGTGCGCGAGCATGACGCCTGGACGCTTCTATGTCGCGATATGCCTGGGAGCCCATATATCCGATTACAGGATATAAACGCAACCGCCCCTCGTACAAACGGTCCTACACGTTGTATTACGTTAGAATCCGTCTGTTTGCATGAAACTACACGGGTTACGTGCGCGAGCATGACGACTGGATGCTTCTATGTCGCGATATGCCTGGGAGCCTATATATCCGATTTCAGGATATAAACGCAACTGCCACTCGTACAAACGGTCCTACACGTTGTATTACGGTAGAATCCGTCTATTTGCATCAAACTACACGGGTTAGGTGCGCGAGCATGACGCCTGGACGCTTCTATGTCGCGATATGCCTGGGAGCCCATATATCCGATTACAGGATATAAACGCAACTGCCACTCGTACAAACGGTCCTACACCGTGTACTACGGTAGAATCCGTCTGTTTGCATCATACTACACGGGTTAGGTGCGCGAGCATGACGCCTGGACGCTTCTATGTCGCGATATTCCTTGGAGCCTGTATATCCGATTACAGGATATAAACGCAACTGCCACTCGTACAAACGGTCCTACACGTTGTATTACGGTAGAATCCGTCTGTTTGCATCAAACTACACGGGTTAGGTGCGCGAGCATGACGCCTGGACGCTTCTATGTCGCGGTATTCCTTGGAGCCCGTATATCCGATTACAGGATATAAACGCAACTGCCACTCGTACAAACGGTCCTACACCGTGTATTACGGTAGAATCCGTCTGTTTGCATCATACTACACGGGTTAGGTGCGCGAGCATGACGCCTGGACGCTTCTATGTCGCGATATTCCTTGGAGCCTGTATATCCGATTACAGGATATAAACGCAACTGCCACTCGTACAAACGGTCCTACACGTTGTATTACGGTAGAATCCGTCTGTTTGCATCAAACTACACGGGTTAGGTGCGCGAGCATGACGCCTAGACGCTTCTATGTCGCGGTATTCCTTGGAGCCCGTATATCCGATTACAGGATATAGACGCAACTGCCACTCGTACAAACGGTCCTACACGTTTCATTACGGTGGAATCCGTCTGTTTGCATCAAACTACACGGGTTACGTGCGCGAGCATGACGCCTGGACGCTTCTATGTCGCGATATTCCTTGGAGCCTGTATATCCGATTACAGGATATAAACGCAACTGCCACTCGTACAAACGGTCCTACACGTTGTATTACGGTAGAATCCGTCTGTTTGCATCAAACTACACGGGTTGTGTGCGCGAGCATGACGCCTGGACGCTTCTATGCCGCGATACGCCTGGGAGCTCATATATCCGATTACAGGATATAAACGCAACAGCCACTCATACAAACGGTTCTACACGTTGTATTACGATAGAATCCGTCTGTTTGCATCAAATTACACGGGCTAGGTGCGCGAGCGTGACGCCTGGACGCTTCTACGTCGCGATATGCCTGGGAGCCAATATATCCGATTACAGGATATAAACGCAACTGCCACTCGTACAGACGGTCCTACACGTTGTATTGCTGTAGAATCCGTCTGTTTGCATCAAACTACACGGGTTACATGCGCCAGCATGACGCCTGGGCGCTTCTATGTCGCGATATGCCTGGGAGCCCATACATCCGATTACAGGATATAAACGCAACTGCCACTCGTACAGACGGTCCTACACGTTGTATTGCTGTAGAATCCGTCTGTTTGCATCAAACTACACGGGTTACATGCGCCAGCATGACGCCTGGGCGCTTCTATGTCGCGATATGCCTGGGAGCCCATATATCCGATTACAGGATATAAACGCAACTGCCACTCGTACAAACGGTCCTTCACGTTTCATTACGGTGGAATCCGTCTGTTTGCATCAAACTACACGGGTTACGTGCGCGAGCATGACGCCTGGACGCTTCTATGTCGCGATATTCCTGGGAGCCCATATATTCGATTACAGGATATACACGCAACTGCCACTCGTACAAACGGCCCTACGCGTTGTATTACGGTAGAATCCGTCTGTTTGCATCAAACTACACGGGTTGTGTGCGCGAGCATGACGCCTGGACGCTTCTATGCCGCGATACGCCTGGGAGCTCATATATCCGATTACAGGATATAAACGCAACTGCCACTCGTACAAATGGTCCTACACCGTGTATTACGGTAGAATCCGTCTGTTTGCATCAAACTACACGGGCTACGTGCGCGAGCATGACGCCTGGACGCTTCTATGTCGCGATATGCCTGGGAGCCCATATATCCGATTTCAGGATATAAACTCAACTGCCACTCGTACAAACGGTCCTACACGTTGTATTACGGTAGAATCCGTCTGTTTGCATGAAACTACACGGGTTACGTGCGCGAGCATGACGCCTGGACGCTTCTATGTCGCGATATGCCTGGGAGCCCATATATCCGATTACAGGATATAAACGCAACTGCCACTCGTACAAACGGTCCTACACCGTGTATTACGGTAGAATCGGTCTGTTTGCATCATACTACACGGGTTAGGTGCGCGAGCATGACGCCTGGACGCTTCTATGTCGCGATATTCCTTGGAGCCTGTATATCCGATTACAGGATATAAACGCAACTGCCACTCGTACAAACGGTCCTACACGTTGTATTACGGTAGAATCCGTCTGTTTGCATCAAACTACACGGGTTAGGTGCGCGAGCATGACGCCTGGACGCTTCTATGTCGCGGTATTCCTTGGAGCCCGTATATCCGATTACAGGATATAGACGCAACTGCCACTCGTACAAACGGTCCTACACGTTTCATTACGGTGGAATCCGTCTGTTTGCATCAAACTACACGGGTTACGTGCGCGAGCATGACGCCTGGACGCTTCTATGTCGCGATGTTTCTGGGAGCCCATATATTCGATTACAGGATATACACGCAACTGCCACTCGTACAAACGGCCCTACGCGTTGTATTACGGTAGAATCCGTCTGTTTGCATGAAACTACACGGGTTACGTGCGCGAGCATGACGCCTGGACGCTTCTATGTCGCGATATGCCTGGGAGCCCATATATCCGATTACAGGATATAAACGCAACCGCCCCTCGTACAAACGGTCCTACACGTTGTATTACGTTAGAATCCGTCTGTTTGCATGAAACTACACGGGTTACGTGCGCGAGCATGACGACTGGAGCTTCTATGTCGCGATATGCCTGGGAGCCTATATATCCGATTTCAGGATATAAACGCAACTGCCACTCGTACAAACGGTCCTACACGTTGTATTACGGTAGAATCCGTCTATTTGCATCAAACTACACGGGTTAGGTGCGCGAGCATGACGCCTGGACGCTTCTATGTCGCGATATGCCTGGGAGCCCATATATCCGATTACAGGATATAAACGCAACTGCCACTCGTACAAACGGTCCCTACACCGTGTACTACGGTAGTATCCGTCTGTTTGCATCATACTACACGGGTTAGGTGCGCGAGCATGACGCCTGGACGCTTCTATGTCGCGATATTCCTTGGAGCCTGTATATCCGATTACAGGATATAGACGCAACTGCCACTCGTACAAACGGTCCTACACGTTTCATTACGGTGGAATCCGTCTGCTTGCATCAAACTACACGGGTGACGTGCGCGAGCATGACGCCTGGACGCTTCTATGTCGCGATATTCCTGGGAGCCCATATATTCGATTACAGGATATACACGCAACTGCCACTCGTACAAACGGCCCTACGCATTGTATTACGGTAGAATCCGTCTGTTTGCATCATACTACACGGCTTAGGTGCGCGAGCATGACGCCTGGACGCTTCTATGTCGCGATATTCCTTGGAGCAAGTATATCCGATTACAGGATATAAACGCAACTGCCACTCGTACAAACGGTCCTACACGTTGTATTGCGGTAGAATCCGTCTGTTTGCATCAAACTACACGGGTTAGGTGCGCGAGCATGACGCCTGGACGCTTCTATGTCGCGGTATTCCTTGGAGCCCGTATATCCGATTACAGGATATAAACGCAACTGCCACTCGTACAAACGGTCCTACACGTTTTATTACGTTAGAATCCGTCTGTTTGCATGAAACTACACGGGTTACATGCGCCAGCATGACGCCTGGGCGCTTCTATGTCGCGATATGCCTGGGAGCCCATATATCCGATTACAGGATATAAACGCAACTGCCACTCGTACAAATGGTCCTACACCGTGTATTACGGTAGAATCCGTCTGTTTGCATCAAACTACACGGGCTACGTGCGCGAGCATGACGCCTGGACGCTTCTATGTCGCGATATGCCTGGGAGCCCATATATCCGATTTCAGGATATAAACTCAACTGCCACTCGTACAAAACGGTCCTACACGTTGTATTACGGTAGAATCCGTCTGTTTGCATGAAACTACACGGGTTACGTGCGCGAGCATGACGCCTGGACGCTTCTATGTCGCGATATGCCTGGGAGCCCATATATCCGATTACAGGATATAAACGCAACTGCCACTCGTACAAACGGTCCTACACCGTGTATTACGGTAGAATCCGTCTGTTTGCATCATACTACACGGGTTAGGTGCGCGAGCATGACGCCTGGACGCTTCTATGTCGCGATATTCCTTGGAGCCTGTATATCCGATTACAGGATATAAACGCAACTGCCACTCGTACAAACGGTCCTACACGTTGTATTACGGTAGAATCCGTCTGTTTGCATCAAACTACACGGGTTAGGTGCGCGAGCATGACGCCTGGACGCTTCTATGTCGCGGTATTCCTTGGAGCCCGTATATCCGATTACAGGATATAAACGCAACTGCCACTCGTACAAACGGTCCTACACCGTGTATTACGGTAGAATCCGTCTGTTTGCATCATACTACACGGGTTAGGTGCGCGAGCATGACGCCTGGACGCTTCTATGTCGCGATATTCCTTGGAGCCTGTATATCCGATTACAGGATATAAACGCAACTGCCACTCGTACAAACGGTCCTACACGTTGTATTACGGTAGAATCCGTCTGTTTGCATCAAACTACACGGGTTAGGTGCGCGAGCATGACGCCTAGACGCTTCTATGTCGCGGTATTCCTTGGAGCCCGTATATCCGATTACAGGATATAGACGCAACTGCCACTCGTACAAACGGTCCTACACGTTTCATTACGGTGGAATCCGTCTGTTTGCATCAAACTACACGGGTTACGTGCGCGAGCATGACGCCTGGACGCTTCTATGTCGCGATATTCCTTGGAGCCTGTATATCCGATTACAGGATATAAACGCAACTGCCACTCGTACAAACGGTCCTACACCGTGTATTACGGTAGAATCCGTCTGTTTGCATCATACTACACGGGTTAGGTGCGCGAGCATGACGCCTGGACGCTTCTATGTCGCGATATTCCTTGGAGCCTGTATATCCGATTACAGGATATAAACGCAACTGCCACTCGTACAAACGGTCCTACACGTTGTATTACGGTAGAATCCGTCTGTTTGCATCAAACTACACGGGTTAGGTGCGCGAGCATGACGCCTGGACGCTTCTATGTCGCGGTATTCCTTGGAGCCCGTATATCCGATTACAGGATATAAACGCAACTGCCACTCGTACAAACGGTCCTACACCGTGTATTACGGTAGAATCCGTCTGTTTGCATCATACTACACGGGTTAGGTGCGCGAGCATGACGCCTGGACGCTTCTATGTCGCGATATTCCTTGGAGCCTGTATATCCGATTACAGGATATAAACGCAACTGCCACTCGTACAAACGGTCCTACACGTTGTATTACGGTAGAATCCGTCTGTTTGCATCAAACTACACGGGTTAGGTGCGCGAGCATGACGCCTAGACGCTTCTATGTCGCGGTATTCCTTGGAGCCCGTATATCCGATTACAGGATATAGACGCAACTGCCACTCGTACAAACGGTCCTACACGTTTCATTACGGTGGAATCCGTCTGTTTGCATCAAACTACACGGGTTACGTGCGCGAGCATGACGCCTGGACGCTTCTATGTCGCGATATTCCTTGGAGCCTGTATATCCGATTACAGGATATAAACGCAACTGCCACTCGTACAAACGGTCCTACACGTTGTATTACGGTAGAATCCGTCTGTTTGCATCAAACTACACGGGTTGTGTGCGCGAGCATGACGCCTGGACGCTTCTATGCCGCGATACGCCTGGGAGCTCATATATCCGATTACAGGATATAAACGCAACAGCCACTCATACAAACGGTTCTACACGTTGTATTACGATAGAATCCGTCTGTTTGCATCAAATTACACGGGCTAGGTGCGCGAGCGTGACGCCTGGACGCTTCTACGTCGCGATATGCCTGGGAGCCAATATATCCGATTACAGGATATAAACGCAACTGCCACTCGTACAGACGGTCCTACACGTTGTATTGCTGTAGAATCCGTCTGTTTGCATCAAACTACACGGGTTACATGCGCCAGCATGACGCCTGGGCGCTTCTATGTCGCGATATGCCTGGGAGCCCATACATCCGATTACAGGATATAAACGCAACTGCCACTCGTACAGACGGTCCTACACGTTGTATTGCTGTAGAATCCGTCTGTTTGCATCAAACTACACGGGTTACATGCGCCAGCATGACGCCTGGGCGCTTCTATGTCGCGATATGCCTGGGAGCCCATATATCCGATTACAGGATATAAACGCAACTGCCACTCGTACAAACGGTCCTTCACGTTTCATTACGGTGGAATCCGTCTGTTTGCATCAAACTACACGGGTTACGTGCGCGAGCATGACGCCTGGACGCTTCTATGTCGCGATATTCCTGGGAGCCCATATATTCGATTACAGGATATACACGCAACTGCCACTCGTACAAACGGCCCTACGCGTTGTATTACGGTAGAATCCGTCTGTTTGCATCAAACTACACGGGTTGTGTGCGCGAGCATGACGCCTGGACGCTTCTATGCCGCGATACGCCTGGGAGCTCATATATCCGATTACAGGATATAAACGCAACAGCCACTCGTACAAACGGTTCTACACGTTGTATTACGATAGAATGGGTCTGTTTGCATCAAACTACACGGGCTAGGTGCGCGAGCGTGACGCCTCGACGCTTCTACGTCGCGATATGCCTGGGAGCCAATATATCCGATTACAGGATATAAACGCAACTGCCACTCGTACAGACGGTCCTACACGTTGTATTGCTGTAGAATCCGTCTGTTTGCATCAAACTACACGGGTTACATGCGCCAGCATGACGCCTGGGCGCTTCTATGTCGCGATATGCCTGGGAGCCCATATATCCGATTACAGGATATAAACGCAACTGCCACTCGTACAGACGGTCCTACACGTTGTATTGCTGTAGAATCCGTCTGTTTGCATCAAACTACATGGGTTACATGCGCCAGCATGACGCCTGGGCGCTTCTATGTCGCGATATGCCTGGGAGCCCATATATCCGATTACAGGATGTAAACGCAACTGCCACTCGTACAAACGGTCCTACACGTTTCATTACGGTGGAATCCGTCTGTTTGCATCAAACTACACGGGTTACGTGCGCGAGCATGACGCCTGGACGCTTCTATGTCGCGATATTCCTGGGAGCCCATATATTCGATTACAGGATATACACGCAACTGCCACTCGTACAAACGACCCTACACGTTTCATTACGGTGGAATCCGTCTGTTTGCATCAAACTACACGGGTTATGTGCGCGAGCATGACGCCTGGACGCTTCTATGCCGCGATACGCCTGGGAGCTCATATATCCGATTACAGGATATAAACGCAACAGCCACTCGTACAAACGGTTCTACACGTTGTATTACGATAGAATCCGTCTGTTTGCATCAAACTACACGGGCTAGGTGCGCGAGCGTGACGCCTGGACGCTTCTACGTCGCGATATGCCTGGGAGCCAATATATCCGATTACAGGATATAAACGCAAGTGCCACTCGTACAGACGGTCCTACACGTTGTATTGCTGTAGAATCCGTCTGTTTGCATCAAACTACACGGGTTACATGCGCCAGCATGACGCCTGGGCGCTTCTATGTCGCGATATGCCTGGGAGCCCATATATCCGATTACAGGATATAAACGCAACTGCCACTCGTACAAACGGTCCTACACCGTGTATTACGGTAGAATCCGTCTGTTTGCATCAAACTACACGGGTTACATGCGCCAGCATGACGCCTGGGCGCTTCTATGTCGCGATATGCCTGGGAGCCCATATATCCGATTACAGGATATAAACGCAACTGCCACTCGTACAAACGGTCCTACACCGTGTATTACGGCAGAATCCGTCTGTTTGCATCAAACTACACGGGTTAGGTGCGCGAGCATGACGCCTGGACGCTTCTATGTCGCGGTATTCCTTGGAGCCCGTATATCCGATTACAGGATATAAACGCAACTGCCACTCGTACAAACGGTCCTACACGCTTCATTACGGTGGAATCCGTCTGTTTGCATCAAACTACACGGGTTACGTGCGCGAGCATGACGCCTGGACGCTTCTATGTCGCGATATTCCTGGGAGCCCATATATTCGATTACAGGATATACACGCAACTGCCACTCGTACAAACGGCCCTACGCGTTGTATTACGGTAGAATCCGTCTGTTTGCATCAAACTACACGGGTTATGTGCGCGAGCATGACGCCTGGACGCTTCTATGCCGCGATACGCCTGGGAGCTCATATATCCGATTACAGGATATAAACGCAACAGCAACTCGTACAAACGGTTCTACACGTTGTATTACGATAGAATCCGTCTGTTTGCATCAAACTACACGGGCTAGGTGCGCGAGCGTGACGCCTGGACGCTTCTACGTCGCGATATGCCTGGGAGCCAATATATCCGATTACAGGATATAAACGCAACTGCCACTCGTACAGACGGTCCTACACGTTGTATTGCTGTAGAATCCGTCTGTTTGCATCAAACTACACGGGTTATGTGCGCCAGCATGACGCCTGGGCGCTTCTATGTCGCGATATGCCTGGGAGCCCAAATATCCGATTACAGGATATAAACGCAACTGCCACTCGTACAAACGGTCCTACACGTTGTATTACGTTAGAATCCGTCTGTTTGCATGAAACTACACGGGTTACGTGCGCGAGCATGACGACTGGACGCTTCTATGTCGCGATATGCCTGGGAGCCTATATATCCGATTTCAGGATATAAACGCAACTGCCACTCGTACAAACGGTCCTACACGTTGTATTACGGTAGAATCCGTCTGTTTGCATCAAACTACACGGGGTTATGTGCGCCAGCATGACGCCTGGGCGCTTCTATGTCGCGATATGCCTGGGAGCCCATATATCCGATTACAGGATATAAACGCAACTGCCACTCGTACAAACGGTCCTACACGTTGTATTACGTTAGAATCCGTCTGTTTGCATGAAACTACACGGGTTACGTGCGCGAGCATGACGACTGGACGCTTCTATGTCGCGATATGCCTGGGAGCCTATATATCCGATTTCAGGATATAAACGCAACTGCCACTCGTACAAACGGTCCTACACGTTGTATTACGGTAGAATCCGTCTGTTTGCATCAAACTACACGGGGTTAGGTGCGCGAGCATGACGCCTGGACGCTTCTATGTCGCGATATGCCTGGGAGCCCATATATCCGATTACAGGATATAAACGCAACAGCAACTCGTACAAACGGTTCTACACGTTGTATTACGATAGAATCCGTCTGTTTGCATCAAACTACACGGGCTAGGTGCGCGAGCGTGACGCCTGGACGCTTCTACGTCGCGATATGCCTGGGAGCCAATATATCCGATTACAGGATATAAACGCAACTGCCACTCGTACAGACGGTCCTACACGTTGTATTGCTGTAGAATCCGTCTGTTTGCATCAAACTACACGGGTTATGTGCGCCAGCATGACGCCTGGGCGCTTCTATGTCGCGATATGCCTGGGAGCCCATATATCCGATTACAGGATATAAACGCAACTGCCACTCGTACAAACGGTCCTACACGTTGTATTACGTTAGAATCCGTCTGTTTGCATGAAACTACACGGGTTACGTGCGCGAGCATGACGACTGGACGCTTCTATGTCGCGATATGCCTGGGAGCCTATATATCCGATTTCAGGATATAAACGCAACTGCCACTCGTACAAACGGTCCTACACGTTGTATTACGGTAGAATCCGTCTGTTTGCATCAAACTACACGGGGTTATGTGCGCCAGCATGACGCCTGGGCGCTTCTATGTCGCGATATGCCTGGGAGCCCATATATCCGATTACAGGATATAAACGCAACTGCCACTCGTACAAACGGTCCTACACGTTGTATTACGTTAGAATCCGTCTGTTTGCATGAAACTACACGGGTTACGTGCGGGAGCATGACGACTGGACGCTTCTATGTCGCGATATGCCTGGGAGCCTATATATCCGATTTCAGGATATAAACGCAACTGCCACTCGTACAAACGGTCCTACACGTTGTATTACGGTAGAATCCGTCTGTTTGCATCAAACTACACGGGGTTAGGTGCGCGAGCATGACGCCTGGACGCTTCTATGTCGCGATATGCCTGGGAGCCCATATATCCGATTACAGGATATAAACGCAACTGCCACTCGTACAAACGGTCCTACACCGTGTATTACGGTAGTATCCGTCTGTTTGCATCATACTACACGGGTTAGGTGCGCGAGCATGACGCCTGGACGCTTCTATGTCGCGATATTCCTTGGAGCCTGTATATCCGATTACAGGATATAAACGCAACTGCCACTCGTACAAACGGTCCTACACGTTGTATTACGGTAGAATCCGTCTGTTTGCATCAAACTACACGGGTTAGGTGCGCGAGCATGACGCCTGGACGCTTCTATGTCGCGGTATTCCTTGGAGCCCGTATATCCGATTACAGGATACAAACGCAACTGCCACTCGTACAAACGGTCCTACACGTTTCATTACGGTGGAATCCGTCTGTTTGCATCAAACTACACGGGTTACGTGCGCGAGCATGACGCCTGGACGCTTCTATGTCGCGATATTCCTGGGAGCCCATATATTCAATTACAGGATATACACGCAACTGCCACTCGTACAAACGGCCCTACGCATTGTATTACGGTAGAATCCGTCTGTTTGCATCAAACTACACGGGTTACGTGCGCGAGCATGACGCCTGGACGCTTCTATGTCGCGATATGCCTGGGAGCCCATATATTCGATTACAGGATATAAACGCAACTGCCACTCGTACAAACGGTCCTGCACGTTGTATTACAGTAGAATCCGTCTGTTTGCATCAAACTATACGGGTTAGGTGCGCGAGCGTGACGCCTGGACGCTTCTATGTCGCGATATGCCTGGGAGCCCATATATCCGATTACAGGATATAAACGCAACTGCCACTCGTACAAACGGTCCTACACCGTGTATTACGGTAGTATCCGTCTGTTTGCATCATACTACACGGGTTAGGTGCGCGAGCATGACGCCTGGACGCTTCTACGTCGCGATATGCCTGGGAGCCAATATATCCGATTACAGGATATAAACGCAACTGCCACTCGTACAGACGGTCCTACACGTTGTATTGCTGTAGAATCCGTCTGTTTGCATCAAACTACACGGGTTACGTGCGCGAGCATGACGACTGGACGCTTCTATGTCGCGATATGCCTGGGAGCCTATATATCCGATTTCCGGATATAAACGCAACTGCCACTCGTACAAACGGTCCTACACGTTGTATTACGGTAGAATCCGTCTGTTTGCATCAAACCACACGGGTTAGGTGCGCGAGCATGACGCCTGGACGCTTCTATGTCGCGGTATTCCTTGGAGCCCGTATATCCGATTACAGGATATAGACGCAACTGCCACTCGTACAAACGGTCCTACACGTTTCATTACGGTGGAATCCGTCTGTTTGCATCAAACTACACGGGTTACGTGCGCGAGCATGACGCCTGGACGCTTCTATGTCGCGATATTCCTGGGAGCCCATATATTCGATTACAGGATATACACGCAACTGCCACTCGTACAAACGGCCCTACGCGTTGTATTACGGTAGAATCCGTCTGTTTGCATCAAACTACACGGGTTATGTGCGCGAGCATGACGCCTGGACGCTTCTATGCCGCGATACGCCTGGGAGGTCATATATCCGATTACAGGATATAAACGCAACTGCCACTCGTACAGACGGTCCTACACGTTGTATTGCTGTAGAATCCGTCTGTTTGCATCAAACTACACGGGTTATGTGCGCCAGCATGACGCCTGGGCGCTTCTATGTCGCGATATGCCTGGGAGCCCATATATCCTATTACAGGATATAAACGCAACTGCCACTCGTACAAACGGTCCTACACGTTGTATTACGTTAGAATCCGTCTGTTTGCATGAAACTACACGGGTTACGTGCGCGAGCATGACGACTGGACGCTTCTATGTCGCGATATGCCTGGGAGCCTATATATCCGATTTCAGGATATAAACGCAACTGCCACTCGTACAAACGGTCCTACACGTTGTATTACGGTAGAATCCGTCTGTTTGCATCAAACTACACGGGGTTATGTGCGCCAGCATGACGCCTGGGCGCTTCTATGTCGCGATATGCCTGGGAGCCCATATATCCGATTACAGGATATAAACGCAACTGCCACTCGTACAAACGGTCCTACACGTTGTATTACGTTAGAATCCGTCTGTTTGCATGAAACTACACGGGTTACGTGCGCGAGCATGACGACTGGACGCTTCTATGTCGCGATATGCCTGGGAGCCTATATATCCGATTTCAGGATATAAACGCAACTGCCACTCGTACAAACGGTCCTACACGTTGTATTACGGTAGAATCCGTCTGTTTGCATCAAACTACACGGGGTTAGGTGCGCGAGCATGACGCCTGGACGCTTCTATGTCGCGATATGCCTGGGAGCCCATATATCCGATTACAGGATATAAACGCAACAGCAACTCGTACAAATGGTTCTACACGTTGTATTACGATAGAATCCGTCTGTTTGCATCAAACTACACGGGCTAGGTGCGCGAGCGTGACGCCTGGACGCTTCTACGTCGCGATATGCCTGGGAGCCAATATATCCGATTACAGGATATAAACGCAACTGCCACTCGTACAGACGGTCCTACACGTTGTATTGCTGTAGAATCCGTCTGTTTGCATCAAACTACACGGGTTATGTGCGCCGGCATGACGCCTGGGCGCTTCTATGTCGCGATATGCCTGGGAGCCCATATATCCGATTACAGGATATAAACGCAACTGCCACTCGTACAAACGGTCCTACACGTTGTATTACGTTAGAATCCGTCTGTTTGCATGAAACTACACGGGTTACGTGCGCGAGCATGACGACTGGACGCTTCTATGTCGCGATATGCCTGGGAGCCTATATATCCGATTTCAGGATATAAACGCAACTGCCACTCGTACAAACGGTCCTACACGTTGTATTACGGTAGAATCCGTCTGTTTGCATCAAACTACACGGGGTTATGTGCGCCAGCATGACGCCTGGGCGCTTCTATGTCGCGATATGCCTGGGAGCCCATATATCCGATTACAGGATATAAACGCAACTGCCACTCGTACAAACGGTCCTACACGTTGTATTACGTTAGAATCCGTCTGTTTGCATGAAACTACACGGGTTACGTGCGCGAGCATGACGACTGGACGCTTCTATGTCGCGATATGCCTGGGAGCCTATATATCCGATTTCAGGATATAAACGCAACTGCCACTCGTACAAACGGTCCTACACGTTGTATTACGGTAGAATCCGTCTGTTTGCATCAAACTACACGGGGTTAGGTGCGCGAGCATGACGCCTGGACGCTTCTATGTCGCGATATGCCTGGGAGCCCATATATCCGATTACAGGATATAAACGCAACAGCAACTCGTACAAATGGTTCTACACGTTGTATTACGATAGAATCCGTCTGTTTGCATCAAACTACACGGGCTAGGTGCGCGAGCGTGACGCCTGGACGCTTCTACGTCGCGATATGCCTGGGAGCCAATATATCCGATTACAGGATATAAACGCAACTGCCACTCGTACAGACGGTCCTACACGTTGTATTGCTGTAGAATCCGTCTGTTTGCATCAAACTACACGGGTTATGTGCGCCGGCATGACGCCTGGGCGCTTCTATGTCGCGATATGCCTGGGAGCCCATATATCCGATTACAGGATATAAACGCAACTGCCACTCGTACAAACGGTCCTACACGTTGTATTACGTTAGAATCCGTCTGTTTGCATGAAACTACACGGGTTACGTGCGCGAGCATGACGACTGGACGCTTCTATGTCGCGATATGCCTGGGAGCCTATATATCCGATTTCAGGATATAAACGCAACTGCCACTCGTACAAACGGTCCTACACGTTGTATTACGGTAGAATCCGTCTGTTTGCATCAAACTACACGGGTTAGGTGCGCGAGCATGACGCCTGGACGCTTCTATGTCGCGGTATTCCTTGGAGCCCGTATATCCGATTACAGGATACAAACGCAACTGCCACTCGTACAAACGGTCCTACACGTTTCATTACGGTGGAATCCGTCTGTTTGCATCAAACTACACGGGTTACGTGCGCGAGCATGACGCCTGGACGCTTCTATGTCGCGATATTCCTGGGAGCCCATATATTCAATTACAGGATATACACGCAACTGCCACTCGTACAAACGGCCCTACGCATTGTATTACGGTAGAATCCGTCTGTTTGCATCAAACTACACGGGTTACGTGCGCGAGCATGACGCCTGGACGCTTCTATGTCGCGATATGCCTGGGAGCCCATATATTCGATTACAGGATATAAACGCAACTGCCACTCGTACAAACGGTCCTGCACGTTGTATTACAGTAGAATCCGTCTGTTTGCATCAAACTATACGGGTTAGGTGCGCGAGCGTGACGCCTGGACGCTTCTATGTCGCGATATGCCTGGGAGCCCATATATCCGATTACAGGATATAAACGCAACTGCCACTCGTACAAACGGTCCTACACCGTGTATTACGGTAGTATCCGTCTGTTTGCATCATACTACACGGGTTAGGTGCGCGAGCATGACGCCTGGACGCTTCTACGTCGCGATATGCCTGGGAGCCAATATATCCGATTACAGGATATAAACGCAACTGCCACTCGTACAGACGGTCCTACACGTTGTATTGCTGTAGAATCCGTCTGTTTGCATCAAACTACACGGGTTACGTGCGCGAGCATGACGACTGGACGCTTCTATGTCGCGATATGCCTGGGAGCCTATATATCCGATTTCCGGATATAAACGCAACTGCCACTCGTACAAACGGTCCTACACGTTGTATTACGGTAGAATCCGTCTGTTTGCATCAAACCACACGGGTTAGGTGCGCGAGCATGACGCCTGGACGCTTCTATGTCGCGGTATTCCTTGGAGCCCGTATATCCGATTACAGGATATAGACGCAACTGCCACTCGTACAAACGGTCCTACACGTTTCATTACGGTGGAATCCGTCTGTTTGCATCAAACTACACGGGTTACGTGCGCGAGCATGACGCCTGGACGCTTCTATGTCGCGATATTCCTGGGAGCCCATATATTCGATTACAGGATATACACGCAACTGCCACTCGTACAAACGGCCCTACGCGTTGTATTACGGTAGAATCCGTCTGTTTGCATCAAACTACACGGGTTATGTGCGCGAGCATGACGCCTGGACGCTTCTATGCCGCGATACGCCTGGGAGGTCATATATCCGATTACAGGATATAAACGCAACAGCAACTCGTACAAACGGTTCTACACGTTGTATTACGATAGAATCCGTCTGTTTGCATCAAACTACACGGGCTAGGTGCGCGAGCGTGACGCCTGGACGCTTCTACGTCGCGATATGCCTGGGAGCCAATATATCCGATTACAGGATATAAACGCAACTGCCACTCGTACAGACGGTCCTACACGTTGTATTGCTGTAGAATCCGTCTGTTTGCATCAAACTACACGGGTTATGTGCGCCAGCATGACGCCTGGGCGCTTCTATGTCGCGATATGCCTGGGAGCCCATATATCCTATTACAGGATATAAACGCAACTGCCACTCGTACAAACGGTCCTACACGTTGTATTACGTTAGAATCCGTCTGTTTGCATGAAACTACACGGGTTACGTGCGCGAGCATGACGACTGGACGCTTCTATGTCGCGATATGCCTGGGAGCCTATATATCCGATTTCAGGATATAAACGCAACTGCCACTCGTACAAACGGTCCTACACGTTGTATTACGGTAGAATCCGTCTGTTTGCATCAAACTACACGGGGTTATGTGCGCCAGCATGACGCCTGGGCGCTTCTATGTCGCGATATGCCTGGGAGCCCATATATCCGATTACAGGATATAAACGCAACTGCCACTCGTACAAACGGTCCTACACGTTGTATTACGTTAGAATCCGTCTGTTTGCATGAAACTACACGGGTTACGTGCGCGAGCATGACGACTGGACGCTTCTATGTCGCGATATGCCTGGGAGCCTATATATCCGATTTCAGGATATAAACGCAACTGCCACTCGTACAAACGGTCCTACACGTTGTATTACGGTAGAATCCGTCTGTTTGCATCAAACTACACGGGGTTAGGTGCGCGAGCATGACGCCTGGACGCTTCTATGTCGCGATATGCCTGGGAGCCCATATATCCGATTACAGGATATAAACGCAACAGCAACTCGTACAAATGGTTCTACACGTTGTATTACGATAGAATCCGTCTGTTTGCATCAAACTACACGGGCTAGGTGCGCGAGCGTGACGCCTGGACGCTTCTACGTCGCGATATGCCTGGGAGCCAATATATCCGATTACAGGATATAAACGCAACTGCCACTCGTACAGACGGTCCTACACGTTGTATTGCTGTAGAATCCGTCTGTTTGCATCAAACTACACGGGTTATGTGCGCCGGCATGACGCCTGGGCGCTTCTATGTCGCGATATGCCTGGGAGCCCATATATCCGATTACAGGATATAAACGCAACTGCCACTCGTACAAACGGTCCTACACGTTGTATTACGTTAGAATCCGTCTGTTTGCATGAAACTACACGGGTTACGTGCGCGAGCATGACGACTGGACGCTTCTATGTCGCGATATGCCTGGGAGCCTATATATCCGATTTCAGGATATAAACGCAACTGCCACTCGTACAAACGGTCCTACAGGTTGTATTACGGTAGAATCCGTCTGTTTGCATCAAACTACACGGGGTTATGTGCGCCAGCATGACGCCTGGGCGCTTCTATGTCGCGATATGCCTGGGAGCCCATATATCCGATTACAGGATATAAACGCAACTGCCACTCGTACAAACGGTCCTACACGTTGTATTACGTTAGAATCCGTCTGTTTGCATGAAACTACACGGGTTACGTGCGCGAGCATGACGACTGGACGCTTCTATGTCGCGATATGCCTGGGAGCCTATATATCCGATTTCAGGATATAAACGCAACTGCCACTCGTACAAACGGTCCTACACGTTGTATTACGGTAGAATCCGTCTGTTTGCATCAAACTACACGGGGTTAGGTGCGCGAGCATGACGCCTGGACGCTTCTATGTCGCGATATGCCTGGGAGCCCATATATCCGATTACAGGATATAAACGCAACAGCAACTCGTACAAATGGTTCTACACGTTGTATTACGATAGAATCCGTCTGTTTGCATCAAACTACACGGGCTAGGTGCGCGAGCGTGACGCCTGGACGCTTCTACGTCGCGATATGCCTGGGAGCCAATATATCCGATTACAGGATATAAACGCAACTGCCACTCGTACAGACGGTCCTACACGTTGTATTGCTGTAGAATCCGTCTGTTTGCATCAAACTACACGGGTTATGTGCGCCGGCATGACGCCTGGGCGCTTCTATGTCGCGATATGCCTGGGAGCCCATATATCCGATTACAGGATATAAACGCAACTGCCACTCGTACAAACGGTCCTACACGTTGTATTACGTTAGAATCCGTCTGTTTGCATGAAACTACACGGGTTACGTGCGCGAGCATGACGACTGGACGCTTCTATGTCGCGATATGCCTGGGAGCCTATATATCCGATTTCAGGATATAAACGCAACTGCCACTCGTACAAACGGTCCTACACGTTGTATTACGGTAGAATCCGTCTGTTTGCATCAAACTACACGGGGTTATGTGCGCCAGCATGACGCCTGGGCGCTTCTATGTCGCGATATGCCTGGGAGCCCATATATCCGATTACAGGATATAAACGCAACTGCCACTCGTACAAACGGTCCTACACGTTGTATTACGTTAGAATCCGTCTGTTTGCATGAAACTACACGGGTTACGTGCGGGAGCATGACGACTGGACGCTTCTATGTCGCGATATGCCTGGGAGCCTATATATCCGATTTCAGGATATAAACGCAACTGCCACTCGTACAAACGGTCCTACACGTTGTATTACGGTAGAATCCGTCTGTTTGCATCAAACTACACGGGGTTAGGTGCGCGAGCATGACGCCTGGACGCTTCTATGTCGCGATATGCCTGGGAGCCCATATATCCGATTACAGGATATAAACGCAACTGCCACTCGTACAAACGGTCCTACACCGTGTATTACGGTAGTATCCGTCTGTTTGCATCATACTACACGGGTTAGGTGCGCGAGCATGACGCCTGGACGCTTCTATGTCGCGATATTCCTTGGAGCCTGTATATCCGATTACAGGATATAAACGCAACTGCCACTCGTACAAACGGTCCTACACGTTGTATTACGGTAGAATCCGTCTGTTTGCATCAAACTACACGGGTTAGGTGCGCGAGCATGACGCCTGGACGCTTCTATGTCGCGGTATTCCTTGGAGCCCGTATATCCGATTACAGGATACAAACGCAACTGCCACTCGTACAAACGGTCCTACACGTTTCATTACGGTGGAATCCGTCTGTTTGCATCAAACTACACGGGTTACGTGCGCGAGCATGACGCCTGGACGCTTCTATGTCGCGATATTCCTGGGAGCCCATATATTCAATTACAGGATATACACGCAACTGCCACTCGTACAAACGGCCCTACGCATTGTATTACGGTAGAATCCGTCTGTTTGCATCAAACTACACGGGTTACGTGCGCGAGCATGACGCCTGGACGCTTCTATGTCGCGATATGCCTGGGAGCCCATATATTCGATTACAGGATATAAACGCAACTGCCACTCGTACAAACGGTCCTGCACGTTGTATTACAGTAGAATCCGTCTGTTTGCATCAAACTATACGGGTTAGGTGCGCGAGCGTGACGCCTGGACGCTTCTATGTCGCGATATGCCTGGGAGCCCATATATCCGATTACAGGATATAAACGCAACTGCCACTCGTACAAACGGTCCTACACCGTGTATTACGGTAGTATCCGTCTGTTTGCATCATACTACACGGGTTAGGTGCGCGAGCATGACGCCTGGACGCTTCTACGTCGCGATATGCCTGGGAGCCAATATATCCGATTACAGGATATAAACGCAACTGCCACTCGTACAGACGGTCCTACACGTTGTATTGCTGTAGAATCCGTCTGTTTGCATCAAACTACACGGGTTACGTGCGCGAGCATGACGACTGGACGCTTCTATGTCGCGATATGCCTGGGAGCCTATATATCCGATTTCCGGATATAAACGCAACTGCCACTCGTACAAACGGTCCTACACGTTGTATTACGGTAGAATCCGTCTGTTTGCATCAAACCACACGGGTTAGGTGCGCGAGCATGACGCCTGGACGCTTCTATGTCGCGGTATTCCTTGGAGCCCGTATATCCGATTACAGGATATAGACGCAACTGCCACTCGTACAAACGGTCCTACACGTTTCATTACGGTGGAATCCGTCTGTTTGCATCAAACTACACGGGTTACGTGCGCGAGCATGACGCCTGGACGCTTCTATGTCGCGATATTCCTGGGAGCCCATATATTCGATTACAGGATATACACGCAACTGCCACTCGTACAAACGGCCCTACGCGTTGTATTACGGTAGAATCCGTCTGTTTGCATGAAACTACACGGGTTACGTGCGCGAGCATCACGCCTGGACGCTTCTATGTCGCGATATGCCTGGGAGCCCATATATCCGATTACAGGATATAAACGCAACCGCCACTCGTACAAACGGTCCTACACCGTGTATTACGGTAGAATCCGTCTGTTTGCATCAAACTACACGGGTTATGTGCGCGAGCATGACGCCTGGACGCTTCTATGCTGCGATACGCCTGGGAGCTCATATGTCCGATTACAGGATATAAAGGCAACAGCCACTCGTACAAACGGTTCTACACGTTGTATTACGATAGAATCCGTCTGTTTGCATCAAACTACACGGGCTAGGTGCGCGAGCGTGACGCCTGGACGCTTCTACGTCGCGATATGCCTGGGAGCCAATATATCCGATTACAGGATATAAACGCAACTGCCACTCGTACAGACGGTCCTACACGTTGTATTGCTGTAGAATCCGTCTGTTTGCATCAAACTACACGGGTTACATGCGCCAGCATGACGCCTGGGCGCTTCT
This sequence comes from Trypoxylon attenuatum, assembly GCA_963989405.1. Classification (NCBI taxonomy): domain Eukaryota; kingdom Metazoa; phylum Arthropoda; class Insecta; order Hymenoptera; family Crabronidae; genus Trypoxylon; species Trypoxylon attenuatum. The sequence goes on along the minus strand of CAXDIT010000105.1, from coordinate 50,861 downwards.
ATGTCGCGATATGCCTGGGAGCCCATATATCCGATTACAGGATATAAACGCAACTGCCACTCGTACAGACGGTCCTACACGTTGTATTGCTGTAGAATCCGTCTATTTGCATCAAACTACACGGGTTACATGCGCCAGCATGACGCCTGGACGCTTCTACGTCGCGATATGCCTGGGAGCCAATATATCCGATTACAGGATATAAACGCAACTGCCACTCGTACAGACGGTCCTACACGTTGTATTGCTGTAGAATCCGTCTGTTTGCATCAAACTACACGGGTTATGTGCGCCAGCATGACGCCTGGGCGCTTCTATGTCGCGATATGCCTGGGAGCCCATATATCCGATTACAGGATATAAACGCAACTGCCACTCGTACAGACGGTCCTACACGTTGTATTGCTGTAGAATCCGCCTGTTTGCATCAAACTACACGGGTTACATGCGCCAGCATGACGCCTGGGCGCTTCTATGTCGCGATATGCCTGGGAGCCCATATATCCGATTACAGGATATAAACGCAACTGCCACTCGTACAGACGGTCCTACACGTTGTATTGCTGTAGAATCCGTCTGTTTGCATCAAACTACACGGGTTACATGCGCCAGCATGACGCCTGGGCGCTTCTATGTCGCGATATGCCTGGGAGCCCATATATCCGATTACAGGATATAAACGCAACCGCCACTCGTACAAACGGTCCTACACCGTGTATTACGGTAGAATCCGTCTGTTTGCATCATACTACACGGGTTAGGTGCGCGAGCATGACGCCTGGACGCTTCTATGTCGCGATATTCCTTGGAGCCTGTATATCCGATTACAGGATATAAACGCAACTGCCACTCGTACAAACGGTCCTACACCGTGTATTACGGTAGTATCCGCCTGTTTGCATCATACTACACGGGTTAGGTGCGCGAGCATGACGCCTGGATGCTTCTATGTCGCGATATTCCTTGGAGCCTGTATATCCGATTACAGGATATAAACGCAACTGCCACTCGTACAAACGGTCCTACACGTTGTATTACGGTAGAATCCGTCTGTTTGCATCAAACCACACGGGTTAGGTGCGCGAGCATGACGCCTGGACGCTTCTATGTCGCGGTATTCCTTGGAGCCCGTATATCCGATTACAGGATATAGACGCAATTGCCACTCGTACAAACGGTCCTACACGTTTCATTACGGTGGAATCCGTCTGTTTGCATCAAACTACACGGGTTACGTGCGCGAGCATGACGCCTGGACGCTTCTATGTCGCGGTATTCCTTGGAGCCCATATATCCGATTACAGGATATAAACGCAACCGCCACTCGTACAAACGGTCCTACACCGTGTATTACGGTAGAATCCGTCTGTTTGCATCATACTACACGGGTTAGGTGCGCGAGCATGACGCCTGGACGCTTCTATGTCGCGATATTCCTTGGAGCCTGTATATCCGATTACAGGATATAAACGCAACTGCCACTCGTACAAACGGTCCTACACCGTGTATTACGGTAGTATCCGTCTGTTTGCATCATACTACACGGGTTAGGTGCGCGAGCATGACGCCTGGATGCTTCTATGTCGCGATATTCCTTGGAGCCTGTATATCCGATTACAGGATATAAACGCAACTGCCACTCGTACAAACGGTCCTACACGTTGTATTACGGTAGAATCCGTCTGTTTGCATCAAACCACACGGGTTAGGTGCGCGAGCATGACGCCTGGACGCTTCTATGTCGCGGTATTCCTTGGAGCCCGTATATCCGATTACAGGATATAGACGCAATTGCCACTCGTACAAACGGTCCTACACGTTTCATTACGGTGGAATCCGTCTGTTTGCATCAAACTACACGGGTTACGTGCGCGAGCATGACGCCTGGACGCTTCTATGTCGCGATATTCCTGGGAGCCCATATATTCGATTACAGGATATACACGCAACTGCCACTCGTACAAACGGCCCTACGCGTTGTATTACGGTAGAATCCGTCTGTTTGCATGAAACTACACGGGTTACGTGCGCGAGCATGACGCCTGGACGCTTCTATGTCGCGATATGCCTGGGAGCCCATATATCCGATTACAGGATATAAACGCAACCGCCACTCGTACAAACGGTCCTACACCGTGTATTACGGTAGAATCCGTCTGTTTGCATCATACTACACGGGTTAGGTGCGCGAGCATGACGCCTGGACGCTTCTATGTCGCGATATTCCTTGGAGCCTGTATATCCGATTACAGGATATAAACGCAACTGCCACTCGTACAAACGGTCCTACACGTTGTATTACGGTAGAATCCGTTTGTTTGCATCAAACTACACGGGTTAGGTGCGCGAGCATGACGCCTGGACGCTTCTATGTCGCGGTATTCCTTGGAGCCCGTATATCCGATTACAGGATATAGACGCAACTGCCACTCGTACAAACGGTCCTACACGTTTCATTACGGTGGAATCCGTCTGTTTGCATCAAACTACACGGGTTACGTGCGCGAGCATGACGCCTGGACGCTTCTATGTCGCGATATTCCTGGGAGCCCATATATTCGATTACAGGATATACACGCAACTGCCACCCGTACAAACGGCCCTACGCGTTGTATTACGGTAGAATCCGTCTGTTTGCATCAAACTACACGGGTTATGTGCGCGAGCATGACGCCTGGACGCTTCTATGCTGCGATACGCCTGGGAGCTCATATGTCCGATTACAGGATATAAACGCAACAGCCACTCGTACAAACGGTTCTACACGTTGTATTACGATAGAATCCGTCTGTTTGCATGAAACTACACGGGTTACGTGCGCGAGCATGACGCCTGGACGCTTCTATGTCGCGATATGCCTGGGAGCCCATATATCCGATTACAGGATATAAACGCAACCGCCACTCGTACAAACGGTCCTACACAGTGTATTACGGTAGAATCCGTCTGTTTGCATCATACTACACGGGTTAGGTGCGCGAGCATGACGCCTGGACGCTTCTATGTCGCGATATTCCTTGGAGCCTGTATATCCGATTACAGGATATAAACGCAACTGCCACTCGTACAAACGGTCCTACACGTTGTATTACGGTAGAATCCGTCTGTTTGCATCAAACTACACGGGTTAGGTGCGCGAGCATGACGCCTGGACGCTTCTATGTCGCGATATGCCTGGGAGCCCATATATCCGATTACAGGATATAAACGCAACCGCCACTCGTACAAACGGTCCTACACCGTGTATTACGGTAGAATCCGTCTGTTTGCATCATACTACACGGGTTAGGTGCGCGAGCATGACGCCTGGACGCTTCTATGTCGCGATATTCCTTGGAGCCTGTATATCCGATTACAGGATATAAACGCAACTGCCACTCGTACAAACGGTCCTACACCGTGTATTACGGTAGTATCCGTCTGTTTGCATCATACTACACGGGTTAGGTGCGCGAGCATGACGCCTGGATGCTTCTATGTCGCGATATTCCTTGGAGCCTGTATATCCGATTACAGGATATAAACGCAACTGCCACTCGTACAAACGGTCCTACACGTTGTATTACGGTAGAATCCGTCTGTTTGCATCAAACCACACGGGTTAGGTGCGCGAGCATGACGCCTGGACGCTTCTATGTCGCGATATGCCTGGGAGCCCATATATCCGATTACAGGATATAAACTCAACCGCCACTCGTACAAACGGTCCTACACCGTGTATTACGGTAGAATCCGTCTGTTTGCATCATACTACACGGGTTAGGTGCGCGAGCATGACGCCTGGACGCTTCTATGTCGCGATATTCCTTGGAGCCTGTATATCCGATTACAGGATATAAACGCAACTGCCACTCGTACAAACGGTCCTACACGTTGTATTACGGTAGAATCCGTTTGTTTGCATCAAACTACACGGGTTAGGTGCGCGAGCATGACGCCTGGACGCTTCTATGTCGCGGTATTCCTTGGAGCCCGTATATCCGATTACAGGATATAGACGCAACTGCCACTCGTACAAACGGTCCTACACGTTTCATTACGGTGGAATCCGTCTGTTTGCATCAAACTACACGGGTTACGTGCGCGAGCATGACGCCTGGACGCTTCTATGTCGCGATATTCCTGGGAGCCCATATATTCGATTACAGGATATACACGCAACTGCCACCCGTACAAACGGCCCTACCCGTTGTATTACGGTAGAATCCGTCTGTTTGCATCAAACTACACGGGTTATGTGCGCGAGCATGACGCCTGGACGCTTCTATGCTGCGATACGCCTGGGAGCTCATATGTCCGATTACAGGATATAAACGCAACAGCCACTCGTACAAACGGTTCTACACGTTGTATTACGATAGAATCCGTCTGTTTGCATCAAACTACACGGGCTAGGTGCGCGAGCGTGACGCCTGGACGCTTCTACGTCGCGATATGCCTGGGAGCCAATATATCCGATTACAGGATATAAACGCAACTGCCACTCGTACAGACGGTCCTACACGTTGTATTGCTGTAGAATCCGTCTGTTTGCATCAAACTACACGGGTTACATGCGCCAGCATGACGCCTGGGCGCTTCTATGTCGCGATATGCCTGGGAGCCCATATATCCGATTACAGGATATAAACGCAACTGCCACTCGTACAGACGGTCCTACACGTTGTATTGCTGTAGAATCCGTCTGTTTGCATCAAACTACACGGGTTACATGCGCCAGCATGACGCCTGGGCGCTTCTATGTCGCGATATGCCTGGGAGCCCATATATCCGATTACAGGATATAAACGCAACTGCCACTCGTACAAACGGTCCTACACCGTGTATTACGGTAGAATCCGTCTGTTTGCATCAAACTACACGGGTTACATGCGCCAGCATGACGCCTGGGCGCTTCTATGTCGCGATATGCCTGGGAGCCCATATATCCGATTACAGGATATAAACGTAACTGCCACTCGTACAAACGGTCCTACACCGTGTATTACGGCAGAATCCGTCTGTTTGTATCAAACTACACGGGTTAGGTGCGCGAGCATGACGCCTGGACGCTTCTATGTCGCGATATTCCTTGGAGCCTGTATATCCGATTACAGGATATAAACGCAACTGCCACTCGTACAAACGGTCCTACACCGTGTATTACGGTAGTATCCGTCTGTTTGCATCATACTACACGGGTTAGGTGCGCGAGCATGACGCCTGGATGCTTCTATGTCGCGATATTCCTTGGAGCCTGTATATCCGATTACAGGATATAAACGCAACTGCCACTCGTACAAACGGTCCTACACGTTGTATTACGGTAGAATCCGTCTGTTTGCATCAAACCACACGGGTTAGGTGCGCGAGCATGACGCCTGGACGCTTCTATGTCGCGGTATTCCTTGGAGCCCGTATATCCGATTACAGGATATAGACGCAATTGCCACTCGTACAAACGGTCCTACACGTTTCATTACGGTGGAATCCGTCTGTTTGCATCAAACTACACGGGTTACATGCGCCAGCATGACGCCTGGGCGCTTCTATGTCGCGATATGCCTGGGAGCCCATATATCCGATTACAGGATATAAACGCAACCGCCACTCGTACAAACGGTCCTACACCGTGTATTACGGTAGAATCCGTCTGTTTGCATCATACTACACGGGTTAGGTGCGCGAGCATGACGCCTGGACGCTTCTATGTCGCGATATTCCTTGGAGCCTGTATATCCGATTACAGGATATAAACGCAACTGCCACTCGTACAAACGGTCCTACACCGTGTATTACGGTAGTATCCGTCTGTTTGCATCATACTACACGGGTTAGGTGCGCGAGCATGACGCCTGGATGCTTCTATGTCGCGATATTCCTTGGAGCCTGTATATCCGATTACAGGATATAAACGCAACTGCCACTCGTACAAACGGTCCTACACGTTGTATTACGGTAGAATCCGTCTGTTTGCATCAAACCACACGGGTTAGGTGCGCGAGCATGACGCCTGGACGCTTCTATGTCGCGGTATTCCTTGGAGCCCGTATATCCGATTACAGGATATAGACGCAATTGCCACTCGTACAAACGGTCCTACACGTTTCATTACGGTGGAATCCGTCTGTTTGCATCAAACTACACGGGTTACGTGCGCGAGCATGACGCCTGGACGCTTCTATGTCGCGGTATTCCTTGGAGCCCATATATCCGATTACAGGATATAAACGCAACCGCCACTCGTACAAACGGTCCTACACCGTGTATTACGGTAGAATCCGTCTGTTTGCATCATACTACACGGGTTAGGTGCGCGAGCATGACGCCTGGACGCTTCTATGTCGCGATATTCCTTGGAGCCTGTATATCCGATTACAGGATATAAACGCAACTGCCACTCGTACAAACGGTCCTACACCGTGTATTACGGTAGTATCCGTCTGTTTGCATCATACTACACGGGTTAGGTGCGCGAGCATGACGCCTGGATGCTTCTATGTCGCGATATTCCTTGGAGCCTGTATATCCGATTACAGGATATAAACGCAACTGCCACTCGTACAAACGGTCCTACACGTTGTATTACGGTAGAATCCGTCTGTTTGCATCAAACCACACGGGTTAGGTGCGCGAGCATGACGCCTGGACGCTTCTATGTCGCGGTATTCCTTGGAGCCCGTATATCCGATTACAGGATATAGACGCAACTGCCACTCGTACAAACGGTCCTACACGTTTCATTACGGTGGAATCCGTCTGTTTGCATCAAACTACACGGGTTACGTGCGCGAGCATGACGCCTGGACGCTTCTATGTCGCGATATTCCTGGGAGCCCATATATTCGATTACAGGATATACACGCAACTGCCACCCGTACAAACGGCCCTACGCGTTGTATTACGGTAGAATCCGTCTGTTTGCATCAAACTACACGGGTTATGTGCGCGAGCATGACGCCTGGACGCTTCTATGCTGCGATACGCCTGGGAGCTCATATGTCCGATTACAGGATATAAACGCAACAGCCACTCGTACAAACGGTTCTACACGTTGTATTACGATAGAATCCGTCTGTTTGCATGAAACTACACGGGTTACGTGCGCGAGCATGACGCCTGGACGCTTCTATGTCGCGATATGCCTGGGAGCCCATATATCCGATTACAGGATATAAACGCAACCGCCACTCGTACAAACGGTCCTACACCGTGTATTACGGTAGAATCCGTCTGTTTGCATCATACTACACGGGTTAGGTGCGCGAGCATGACGCCTGGACGCTTCTATGTCGCGATATTCCTTGGAGCCTGTATATCCGATTACAGGATATAAACGCAACTGCCACTCGTACAAACGGTCCTACACGTTGTATTACGGTAGAATCCGTCTGTTTGCATCAAACTACACGGGTTAGGTGCGCGAGCATGACGCCTGGACGCTTCTATGTCGCGATATTCCTTGGAGCCTGTATATCCGATTACAGGATATAAACGCAACTGCCACTCGTACAAACGGTCCTACACCGTGTATTACGGTAGTATCCGTCTGTTTGCATCATACTACACGGGTTAGGTGCGCGAGCATGACGCCTGGATGCTTCTATGTCGCGATATTCCTTGGAGCCTGTATATCCGATTACAGGATATAAACGCAACTGCCACTCGTACAAACGGTCCTACACGTTGTATTACGGTAGAATCCGTCTGTTTGCATCAAACCACACGGGTTAGGTGCGCGAGCATGACGCCTGGACGCTTCTATGTCGCGGTATGCCTTGGAGCCCGTATATCCGATTACAGGATATAGACGCAATTGCCACTCGTACAAACGGTCCTACACGTTTCATTACGGTGGAATCCGTCTGTTTGCATCAAACTACACGGGTTACGTGCGCGAGCATGACGCCTGGACGCTTCTATGTCGCGATATTCCTGGGAGCCCATATATTCGATTACAGGATATACACGCAACTGCCACTCGTACAAACGGCCCTACGCGTTGTATTACGGTAGAATCCGTCTGTTTGCATGAAACTACACGGGTTACGTGCGCGAGCATGACGCCTGGACGCTTCTATGTCGCGATATGCCTGGGAGCCCATATATCCGATTACAGGATATAAACTCAACCGCCACTCGTACAAACGGTCCTACACCGTGTATTACGGTAGAATCCGTCTGTTTGCATCATACTACACGGGTTAGGTGCGCGAGCATGACGCCTGGACGCTTCTATGTCGCGATATTCCTTGGAGCCTGTATATCCGATTACAGGATATAAACGCAACTGCCACTCGTACAAACGGTCCTACACGTTGTATTACGGTAGAATCCGTTTGTTTGCATCAAACTACACGGGTTAGGTGCGCGAGCATGACGCCTGGACGCTTCTATGTCGCGGTATTCCTTGGAGCCCGTATATCCGATTACAGGATATAGACGCAACTGCCACTCGTACAAACGGTCCTACACGTTTCATTACGGTGGAATCCGTCTGTTTGCATCAAACTACACGGGTTACGTGCGCGAGCATGACGCCTGGACGCTTCTATGTCGCGATATTCCTGGGAGCCCATATATTCGATTACAGGATATACACGCAACTGCCACCCGTACAAACAGCCCTACCCGTTGTATTACGGTAGAATCCGTCTGTTTGCATCAAACTACACGGGTTATGTGCGCGAGCATGACGCCTGGACGCTTCTATGCTGCGATACGCCTGGGAGCTCATATGTCCGATTACAGGATATAAACGCAACAGCCACTCGTACAAACGGTTCTACACGTTGTATTACGATAGAATCCGTCTGTTTGCATCAAACTACACGGGCTAGGTGCGCGAGCGTGACGCCTGGACGCTTCTACGTCGCGATATGCCTGGGAGCCAATATATCCGATTACAGGATATAAACGCAACTGCCACTCGTACAGACGGTCCTACACGTTGTATTGCTGTAGAATCCGTCTGTTTGCATCAAACTACACGGGTTACATGCGCCAGCATGACGCCTGGGCGCTTCTATGTCGCGATATGCCTGGGAGCCCATATATCCGATTACAGGATATAAACGCAACTGCCACTCGTACAGACGGTCCTACACGTTGTATTGCTGTAGAATCCGTCTGTTTGCATCAAACTACACGGGTTACATGCGCCAGCATGACGCCTGGGCGCTTCTATGTCGCGATATGCCTGGGAGCCCATATATCCGATTACAGGATATAAACGCAACTGCCACTCGTACAAACGGTCCTACACCGTGTATTACGGTAGAATCCGTCTGTTTGCATCAAACTACACGGGTTACATGCGCCAGCATGACGCCTGGGCGCTTCTATGTCGCGATATGCCTGGGAGCCCATATATCCGATTACAGGATATAAACGCAACTGCCACTCGTACAGACGGTCCTACACGTTGTATTGCTGTAGAATCCGTCTGTTTGCATCAAACTACACGGGTTACATGCGCCAGCATGACGCCTGGGCGCTTCTATGTCGCGATATGCCTGGGAGCTCATATGTCCGATTACAGGATATAAAGGCAACAGCCACTCGTACAAACGGTTCTACACGTTGTATTACGATAGAATCCGTCTGTTTGCATCAAACTACACGGGCTAGGTGCGCGAGCGTGACGCCTGGACGCTTCTACGTCGCGATATGCCTGGGAGCCAATATATCCGATTACAGGATATAAACGCAACTGCCACTCGTACAGACGGTCCTACACGTTGTATTGCTGTAGAATCCGTCTGTTTGCATCAAACTACACGGGTTACATGCGCCAGCATGACGCCTGGGCGCTTCTATGTCGCGATATGCCTGGGAGCCCATATATCCGATTACAGGATATAAACGCAACTGCCACTCGTACAGACGGTCCTACACGTTGTATTGCTGTAGAATCCGTCTATTTGCATCAAACTACACGGGTTACATGCGCCAGCATGACGCCTGGACGCTTCTACGTCGCGATATGCCTGGGAGCCAATATATCCGATTACAGGATATAAACGCAACTGCCACTCGTACAGACGGTCCTACACGTTGTATTGCTGTAGAATCCGTCTGTTTGCATCAAACTACACGGGTTATGTGCGCCAGCATGACGCCTGGGCGCTTCTATGTCGCGATATGCCTGGGAGCCCATATATCCGATTACAGGATATAAACGCAACTGCCACTCGTACAGACGGTCCTACACGTTGTATTGCTGTAGAATCCGCCTGTTTGCATCAAACTACACGGGTTACATGCGCCAGCATGACGCCTGGGCGCTTCTATGTCGCGATATGCCTGGGAGCCCATATATCCGATTACAGGATATAAACGCAACTGCCACTCGTACAGACGGTCCTACACGTTGTATTGCTGTAGAATCCGTCTGTTTGCATCAAACTACACGGGTTACATGCGCCAGCATGACGCCTGGGCGCTTCTATGTCGCGATATGCCTGGGAGCCCATATATCCGATTACAGGATATAAACGCAACCGCCACTCGTACAAACGGTCCTACACCGTGTATTACGGTAGAATCCGTCTGTTTGCATCATACTACACGGGTTAGGTGCGCGAGCATGACGCCTGGACGCTTCTATGTCGCGATATTCCTTGGAGCCTGTATATCCGATTACAGGATATAAACGCAACTGCCACTCGTACAAACGGTCCTACACCGTGTATTACGGTAGTATCCGCCTGTTTGCATCATACTACACGGGTTAGGTGCGCGAGCATGACGCCTGGATGCTTCTATGTCGCGATATTCCTTGGAGCCTGTATATCCGATTACAGGATATAAACGCAACTGCCACTCGTACAAACGGTCCTACACGTTGTATTACGGTAGCATCCGTCTGTTTGCATCAAACCACACGGGTTAGGTGCGCGAGCATGACGCCTGGACGCTTCTATGTCGCGGTATTCCTTGGAGCCCGTATATCCGATTACAGGATATAGACGCAATTGCCACTCGTACAAACGGTCCTACACGTTTCATTACGGTGGAATCCGTCTGTTTGCATCAAACTACACGGGTTACGTGCGCGAGCATGACGCCTGGACGCTTCTATGTCGCGGTATTCCTTGGAGCCCATATATCCGATTACAGGATATAAACGCAACCGCCACTCGTACAAACGGTCCTACACCGTGTATTACGGTAGAATCCGTCTGTTTGCATCATACTACACGGGTTAGGTGCGCGAGCATGACGCCTGGACGCTTCTATGTCGCGATATTCCTTGGAGCCTGTATATCCGATTACAGGATATAAACGCAACTGCCACTCGTACAAACGGTCCTACACCGTGTATTACGGTAGTATCCGTCTGTTTGCATCATACTACACGGGTTAGGTGCGCGAGCATGACGCCTGGATGCTTCTATGTCGCGATATTCCTTGGAGCCTGTATATCCGATTACAGGATATAAACGCAACTGCCACTCGTACAAACGGTCCTACACGTTGTATTACGGTAGAATCCGTCTGTTTGCATCAAACCACACGGGTTAGGTGCGCGAGCATGACGCCTGGACGCTTCTATGTCGCGGTATTCCTTGGAGCCCGTATATCCGATTACAGGATATAGACGCAATTGCCACTCGTACAAACGGTCCTACACGTTTCATTACGGTGGAATCCGTCTGTTTGCATCAAACTACACGGGTTACGTGCGCGAGCATGACGCCTGGACGCTTCTATGTCGCGATATTCCTGGGAGCCCATATATTCGATTACAGGATATACACGCAACTGCCACTCGTACAAACGGCCCTACGCGTTGTATTACGGTAGAATCCGTCTGTTTGCATGAAACTACACGGGTTACGTGCGCGAGCATGACGCCTGGACGCTTCTATGTCGCGATATGCCTGGGAGCCCATATATCCGATTACAGGATATAAACGCAACCGCCACTCGTACAAACGGTCCTACACCGTGTATTACGGTAGAATCCGTCTGTTTGCATCATACTACACGGGTTAGGTGCGCGAGCATGACGCCTGGACGCTTCTATGTCGCGATATTCCTTGGAGCCTGTATATCCGATTACAGGATATAAACGCAACTGCCACTCGTACAAACGGTCCTACACGTTGTATTACGGTAGAATCCGTTTGTTTGCATCAAACTACACGGGTTAGGTGCGCGAGCATGACGCCTGGACGCTTCTATGTCGCGGTATTCCTTGGAGCCCGTATATCCGATTACAGGATATAGACGCAACTGCCACTCGTACAAACGGTCCTACACGTTTCATTACGGTGGAATCCGTCTGTTTGCATCAAACTACACGGGTTACGTGCGCGAGCATGACGCCTGGACGCTTCTATGTCGCGATATTCCTGGGAGCCCATATATTCGATTACAGGATATACACGCAACTGCCACCCGTACAAACGGCCCTACGCGTTGTATTACGGTAGAATCCGTCTGTTTGCATCAAACTACACGGGTTATGTGCGCGAGCATGACGCCTGGACGCTTCTATGCTGCGATACGCCTGGGAGCTCATATGTCCGATTACAGGATATAAACGCAACAGCCACTCGTACAAACGGTTCTACACGTTGTATTACGATAGAATCCGTCTGTTTGCATGAAACTACACGGGTTACGTGCGCGAGCATGACGCCTGGACGCTTCTATGTCGCGATATGCCTGGGAGCCCATATATCCGATTACAGGATATAAACGCAACCGCCACTCGTACAAACGGTCCTACACAGTGTATTACGGTAGAATCCGTCTGTTTGCATCATACTACACGGGTTAGGTGCGCGAGCATGACGCCTGGACGCTTCTATGTCGCGATATTCCTTGGAGCCTGTATATCCGATTACAGGATATAAACGCAACTGCCACTCGTACAAACGGTCCTACACGTTGTATTACGGTAGAATCCGTCTGTTTGCATCAAACTACACGGGTTAGGTGCGCGAGCATGACGCCTGGACGCTTCTATGTCGCGATATGCCTGGGAGCCCATATATCCGATTACAGGATATAAACGCAACCGCCACTCGTACAAACGGTCCTACACCGTGTATTACGGTAGAATCCGTCTGTTTGCATCATACTACACGGGTTAGGTGCGCGAGCATGACGCCTGGACGCTTCTATGTCGCGATATTCCTTGGAGCCTGTATATCCGATTACAGGATATAAACGCAACTGCCACTCGTACAAACGGTCCTACACCGTGTATTACGGTAGTATCCGTCTGTTTGCATCATACTACACGGGTTAGGTGCGCGAGCATGACGCCTGGATGCTTCTATGTCGCGATATTCCTTGGAGCCTGTATATCCGATTACAGGATATAAACGCAACTGCCACTCGTACAAACGGTCCTACACGTTGTATTACGGTAGAATCCGTCTGTTTGCATCAAACCACACGGGTTAGGTGCGCGAGCATGACGCCTGGACGCTTCTATGTCGCGATATGCCTGGGAGCCCATATATCCGATTACAGGATATAAACTCAACCGCCACTCGTACAAACGGTCCTACACCGTGTATTACGGTAGAATCCGTCTGTTTGCATCATACTACACGGGTTAGGTGCGCGAGCATGACGCCTGGACGCTTCTATGTCGCGATATTCCTTGGAGCCTGTATATCCGATTACAGGATATAAACGCAACTGCCACTCGTACAAACGGTCCTACACGTTGTATTACGGTAGAATCCGTTTGTTTGCATCAAACTACACGGGTTAGGTGCGCGAGCATGACGCCTGGACGCTTCTATGTCGCGGTATTCCTTGGAGCCCGTATATCCGATTACAGGATATAGACGCAACTGCCACTCGTACAAACGGTCCTACACGTTTCATTACGGTGGAATCCGTCTGTTTGCATCAAACTACACGGGTTACGTGCGCGAGCATGACGCCTGGACGCTTCTATGTCGCGATATTCCTGGGAGCCCATATATTCGATTACAGGATATACACGCAACTGCCACCCGTACAAACGGCCCTACCCGTTGTATTACGGTAGAATCCGTCTGTTTGCATCAAACTACACGGGTTATGTGCGCGAGCATGACGCCTGGACGCTTCTATGCTGCGATACGCCTGGGAGCTCATATGTCCGATTACAGGATATAAACGCAACAGCCACTCGTACAAACGGTTCTACACGTTGTATTACGATAGAATCCGTCTGTTTGCATCAAACTACACGGGCTAGGTGCGCGAGCGTGACGCCTGGACGCTTCTACGTCGCGATATGCCTGGGAGCCAATATATCCGATTACAGGATATAAACGCAACTGCCACTCGTACAGACGGTCCTACACGTTGTATTGCTGTAGAATCCGTCTGTTTGCATCAAACTACACGGGTTACATGCGCCAGCATGACGCCTGGGCGCTTCTATGTCGCGATATGCCTGGGAGCCCATATATCCGATTACAGGATATAAACGCAACTGCCACTCGTACAGACGGTCCTACACGTTGTATTGCTGTAGAATCCGTCTGTTTGCATCAAACTACACGGGTTACATGCGCCAGCATGACGCCTGGGCGCTTCTATGTCGCGATATGCCTGGGAGCCCATATATCCGATTACAGGATATAAACGCAACTGCCACTCGTACAAACGGTCCTACACCGTGTATTACGGTAGAATCCGTCTGTTTGCATCAAACTACACGGGTTACATGCGCCAGCATGACGCCTGGGCGCTTCTATGTCGCGATATGCCTGGGAGCCCATATATCCGATTACAGGATATAAACGTAACTGCCACTCGTACAAACGGTCCTACACCGTGTATTACGGCAGAATCCGTCTGTTTGTATCAAACTACACGGGTTAGGTGCGCGAGCATGACGCCTGGACGCTTCTATGTCGCGATATTCCTTGGAGCCTGTATATCCGATTACAGGATATAAACGCAACTGCCACTCGTACAAACGGTCCTACACCGTGTATTACGGTAGTATCCGTCTGTTTGCATCATACTACACGGGTTAGGTGCGCGAGCATGACGCCTGGATGCTTCTATGTCGCGATATTCCTTGGAGCCTGTATATCCGATTACAGGATATAAACGCAACTGCCACTCGTACAAACGGTCCTACACGTTGTATTACGGTAGAATCCGTCTGTTTGCATCAAACCACACGGGTTAGGTGCGCGAGCATGACGCCTGGACGCTTCTATGTCGCGGTATTCCTTGGAGCCCGTATATCCGATTACAGGATATAGACGCAATTGCCACTCGTACAAACGGTCCTACACGTTTCATTACGGTGGAATCCGTCTGTTTGCATCAAACTACACGGGTTACATGCGCCAGCATGACGCCTGGGCGCTTCTATGTCGCGATATGCCTGGGAGCCCATATATCCGATTACAGGATATAAACGCAACCGCCACTCGTACAAACGGTCCTACACCGTGTATTACGGTAGAATCCGTCTGTTTGCATCATACTACACGGGTTAGGTGCGCGAGCATGACGCCTGGACGCTTCTATGTCGCGATATTCCTTGGAGCCTGTATATCCGATTACAGGATATAAACGCAACTGCCACTCGTACAAACGGTCCTACACCGTGTATTACGGTAGTATCCGTCTGTTTGCATCATACTACACGGGTTAGGTGCGCGAGCATGACGCCTGGATGCTTCTATGTCGCGATATTCCTTGGAGCCTGTATATCCGATTACAGGATATAAACGCAACTGCCACTCGTACAAACGGTCCTACACGTTGTATTACGGTAGAATCCGTCTGTTTGCATCAAACCACACGGGTTAGGTGCGCGAGCATGACGCCTGGACGCTTCTATGTCGCGGTATTCCTTGGAGCCCGTATATCCGATTACAGGATATAGACGCAATTGCCACTCGTACAAACGGTCCTACACGTTTCATTACGGTGGAATCCGTCTGTTTGCATCAAACTACACGGGTTACGTGCGCGAGCATGACGCCTGGACGCTTCTATGTCGCGGTATTCCTTGGAGCCCATATATCCGATTACAGGATATAAACGCAACCGCCACTCGTACAAACGGTCCTACACCGTGTATTACGGTAGAATCCGTCTGTTTGCATCATACTACACGGGTTAGGTGCGCGAGCATGACGCCTGGACGCTTCTATGTCGCGATATTCCTTGGAGCCTGTATATCCGATTACAGGATATAAACGCAACTGCCACTCGTACAAACGGTCCTACACCGTGTATTACGGTAGTATCCGTCTGTTTGCATCATACTACACGGGTTAGGTGCGCGAGCATGACGCCTGGATGCTTCTATGTCGCGATATTCCTTGGAGCCTGTATATCCGATTACAGGATATAAACGCAACTGCCACTCGTACAAACGGTCCTACACGTTGTATTACGGTAGAATCCGTCTGTTTGCATCAAACCACACGGGTTAGGTGCGCGAGCATGACGCCTGGACGCTTCTATGTCGCGGTATTCCTTGGAGCCCGTATATCCGATTACAGGATATAGACGCAATTGCCACTCGTACAAACGGTCCTACACGTTTCATTACGGTGGAATCCGTCTGTTTGCATCATACTACACGGGTTAGGTGCGCGAGCATGACGCCTGGACGCTTCTATGTCGCGATATTCCTTGGAGCCTGTATATCCGATTACAGGATATAAACGCAACTGCCACTCGTACAAACGGTCCTACACGTTGTATTACGGTAGAATCCGTTTGTTTGCATCAAACTACACGGGTTAGGTGCGCGAGCATGACGCCTGGACGCTTCTATGTCGCGGTATTCCTTGGAGCCCGTATATCCGATTACAGGATATAGACGCAACTGCCACTCGTACAAACGGTCCTACACGTTTCATTACGGTGGAATCCGTCTGTTTGCATCAAACTACACGGGTTACGTGCGCGAGCATGACGCCTGGACGCTTCTATGTCGCGATATTCCTGGGAGCCCATATATTCGATTACAGGATATACACGCAACTGCCACCCGTACAAACGGCCCTACGCGTTGTATTACGGTAGAATCCGTCTGTTTGCATCAAACTACACGGGTTATGTGCGCGAGCATGACGCCTGGACGCTTCTATGCTGCGATACGCCTGGGAGCTCATATGTCCGATTACAGGATATAAACGCAACAGCCACTCGTACAAACGGTTCTACACGTTGTATTACGATAGAATCCGTCTGTTTGCATGAAACTACACGGGTTACGTGCGCGAGCATGACGCCTGGACGCTTCTATGTCGCGATATGCCTGGGAGCCCATATATCCGATTACAGGATATAAACGCAACCGCCACTCGTACAAACGGTCCTACACCGTGTATTACGGTAGAATCCGTCTGTTTGCATCATACTACACGGGTTAGGTGCGCGAGCATGACGCCTGGACGCTTCTATGTCGCGATATTCCTTGGAGCCTGTATATCCGATTACAGGATATAAACGCAACTGCCACTCGTACAAACGGTCCTACACGTTGTATTACGGTAGAATCCGTCTGTTTGCATCAAACTACACGGGTTAGGTGCGCGAGCATGACGCCTGGACGCTTCTATGTCGCGATATTCCTTGGAGCCTGTATATCCGATTACAGGATATAAACGCAACTGCCACTCGTACAAACGGTCCTACACCGTGTATTACGGTAGTATCCGTCTGTTTGCATCATACTACACGGGTTAGGTGCGCGAGCATGACGCCTGGATGCTTCTATGTCGCGATATTCCTTGGAGCCTGTATATCCGATTACAGGATATAAACGCAACTGCCACTCGTACAAACGGTCCTACACGTTGTATTACGGTAGAATCCGTCTGTTTGCATCAAACCACACGGGTTAGGTGCGCGAGCATGACGCCTGGACGCTTCTATGTCGCGGTATGCCTTGGAGCCCGTATATCCGATTACAGGATATAGACGCAATTGCCACTCGTACAAACGGTCCTACACGTTTCATTACGGTGGAATCCGTCTGTTTGCATCAAACTACACGGGTTACGTGCGCGAGCATGACGCCTGGACGCTTCTATGTCGCGATATTCCTGGGAGCCCATATATTCGATTACAGGATATACACGCAACTGCCACTCGTACAAACGGCCCTACGCGTTGTATTACGGTAGAATCCGTCTGTTTGCATGAAACTACACGGGTTACGTGCGCGAGCATGACGCCTGGACGCTTCTATGTCGCGATATGCCTGGGAGCCCATATATCCGATTACAGGATATAAACTCAACCGCCACTCGTACAAACGGTCCTACACCGTGTATTACGGTAGAATCCGTCTGTTTGCATCATACTACACGGGTTAGGTGCGCGAGCATGACGCCTGGACGCTTCTATGTCGCGATATTCCTTGGAGCCTGTATATCCGATTACAGGATATAAACGCAACTGCCACTCGTACAAACGGTCCTACACGTTGTATTACGGTAGAATCCGTTTGTTTGCATCAAACTACACGGGTTAGGTGCGCGAGCATGACGCCTGGACGCTTCTATGTCGCGGTATTCCTTGGAGCCCGTATATCCGATTACAGGATATAGACGCAACTGCCACTCGTACAAACGGTCCTACACGTTTCATTACGGTGGAATCCGTCTGTTTGCATCAAACTACACGGGTTACGTGCGCGAGCATGACGCCTGGACGCTTCTATGTCGCGATATTCCTGGGAGCCCATATATTCGATTACAGGATATACACGCAACTGCCACCCGTACAAACGGCCCTACCCGTTGTATTACGGTAGAATCCGTCTGTTTGCATCAAACTACACGGGTTATGTGCGCGAGCATGACGCCTGGACGCTTCTATGCTGCGATACGCCTGGGAGCTCATATGTCCGATTACAGGATATAAACGCAACAGCCACTCGTACAAACGGTTCTACACGTTGTATTACGATAGAATCCGTCTGTTTGCATCAAACTACACGGGCTAGGTGCGCGAGCGTGACGCCTGGACGCTTCTACGTCGCGATATGCCTGGGAGCCAATATATCCGATTACAGGATATAAACGCAACTGCCACTCGTACAGACGGTCCTACACGTTGTATTGCTGTAGAATCCGTCTGTTTGCATCAAACTACACGGGTTACATGCGCCAGCATGACGCCTGGGCGCTTCTATGTCGCGATATGCCTGGGAGCCCATATATCCGATTACAGGATATAAACGCAACTGCCACTCGTACAGACGGTCCTACACGTTGTATTGCTGTAGAATCCGTCTGTTTGCATCAAACTACACGGGTTACATGCGCCAGCATGACGCCTGGGCGCTTCTATGTCGCGATATGCCTGGGAGCCCATATATCCGATTACAGGATATAAACGCAACTGCCACTCGTACAAACGGTCCTACACCGTGTATTACGGTAGAATCCGTCTGTTTGCATCAAACTACACGGGTTACATGCGCCAGCATGACGCCTGGGCGCTTCTATGTCGCGATATGCCTGGGAGCCCATATATCCGATTACAGGATATAAACGTAACTGCCACTCGTACAAACGGTCCTACACCGTGTATTACGGCAGAATCCGTCTGTTTGTATCAAACTACACGGGTTAGGTGCGCGAGCATGACGCCTGGACGCTTCTATGTCGCGATATTCCTTGGAGCCTGTATATCCGATTACAGGATATAAACGCAACTGCCACTCGTACAAACGGTCCTACACCGTGTATTACGGTAGTATCCGTCTGTTTGCATCATACTACACGGGTTAGGTGCGCGAGCATGACGCCTGGATGCTTCTATGTCGCGATATTCCTTGGAGCCTGTATATCCGATTACAGGATATAAACGCAACTGCCACTCGTACAAACGGTCCTACACGTTGTATTACGGTAGAATCCGTCTGTTTGCATCAAACCACACCGGTTAGGTGCGCGAGCATGACGCCTGGACGCTTCTATGTCGCGGTATTCCTTGGAGCCCGTATATCCGATTACAGGATATAGACGCAATTGCCACTCGTACAAACGGTCCTACACGTTTCATTACGGTGGAATCCGTCTGTTTGCATCAAACTACACGGGTTACGTGCGCGAGCATGACGCCTGGACGCTTCTATGTCGCGGTATTCCTTGGAGCCCATATATCCGATTACAGGATATAAACGCAACCGCCACTCGTACAAACGGTCCTACACCGTGTATTACGGTAGAATCCGTCTGTTTGCATCATACTACACGGGTTAGGTGCGCGAGCATGACGCCTGGACGCTTCTATGTCGCGATATTCCTTGGAGCCTGTATATCCGATTACAGGATATAAACGCAACTGCCACTCGTACAAACGGTCCTACACCGTGTATTACGGTAGTATCCGTCTGTTTGCATCATACTACACGGGTTAGGTGCGCGAGCATGACGCCTGGATGCTTCTATGTCGCGATATTCCTTGGAGCCTGTATATCCGATTACAGGATATAAACGCAACTGCCACTCGTACAAACGGTCCTACACGTTGTATTACGGTAGAATCCGTCTGTTTGCATCAAACCACACGGGTTAGGTGCGCGAGCATGACGCCTGGACGCTTCTATGTCGCGGTATTCCTTGGAGCCCGTATATCCGATTACAGGATATAGACGCAATTGCCACTCGTACAAACGGTCCTACACGTTTCATTACGGTGGAATCCGTCTGTTTGCATCAAACTACACGGGTTACGTGCGCGAGCATGACGCCTGGACGCTTCTATGTCGCGATATTCCTGGGAGCCCATATATTCGATTACAGGATATACACGCAACTGCCACTCGTACAAACGGCCCTACGCGTTGTATTACGGTAGAATCCGTCTGTTTGCATGAAACTACACGGGTTACGTGCGCGAGCATGACGCCTGGACGCTTCTATGTCGCGATATGCCTGGGAGCCCATATATCCGATTACAGGATATAAACGCAACCGCCACTCGTACAAACGGTCCTACACCGTGTATTACGGTAGAATCCGTCTGTTTGCATCATACTACACGGGTTAGGTGCGCGAGCATGACGCCTGGACGCTTCTATGTCGCGATATTCCTTGGAGCCTGTATATCCGATTACAGGATATAAACGCAACTGCCACTCGTACAAACGGTCCGACATCGTGTATTACGGCAGAATCCGTCTGTTTGCATCAAACTACACGGGTTAGGTGCGCGAGCATGACGCCTGGACGCTTCTATGTCGCGGTATTCCTTGGAGCCCATATATCCGATTACAGGATATAAACGCAACTGCCACTCGTACAGACGGTCCTACACGTTGTATTGCTGTAGAATCCGTCTGTTTGCATCAAACTACACGGGTTACATGCGCCAGCATGACGCCTGGGCGCTTCTATGTCGCGATATGCCTGGGAGCCCATATATCCGATTACAGGATATAAACGCAACTGCCACTCGTACAAACGGTCCTACACCGTGTATTACGGTAGAATCCGTCTGTTTGCATCAAACTACACGGGTTACATGCGCCAGCATGACGCCTGGGCGCTTCTATGTCGCGATATGCCTGGGAGCCCATATATCCGATTACAGGATATAAACGTAACTGCCACTCGTACAAACGGTCCTACACCGTGTATTACGGCAGAATCCGTCTGTTTGTATCAAACTACACGGGTTAGGTGCGCGAGCATGACGCCTGGACGCTTCTATGTCGCGATATTCCTTGGAGCCTGTATATCCGATTACAGGATATAAACGCAACTGCCACTCGTACAAACGGTCCTACACCGTGTATTACGGTAGTATCCGTCTGTTTGCATCATACTACACGGGTTAGGTGCGCGAGCATGACGCCTGGATGCTTCTATGTCGCGATATTCCTTGGAGCCTGTATATCCGATTACAGGATATAAACGCAACTGCCACTCGTACAAACGGTCCTACACGTTGTATTACGGTAGAATCCGTCTGTTTGCATCAAACCACACGGGTTAGGTGCGCGAGCATGACGCCTGGACGCTTCTATGTCGCGGTATTCCTTGGAGCCCGTATATCCGATTACAGGATATAGACGCAATTGCCACTCGTACAAACGGTCCTACACGTTTCATTACGGTGGAATCCGTCTGTTTGCATCAAACTACACGGGTTACGTGCGCGAGCATGACGCCTGGACGCTTCTATGTCGCGGTATTCCTTGGAGCCCATATATCCGATTACAGGATATAAACGCAACCGCCACTCGTACAAACGGTCCTACACCGTGTATTACGGTAGAATCCGTCTGTTTGCATCATACTACACGGGTTAGGTGCGCGAGCATGACGCCTGGACGCTTCTATGTCGCGATATTCCTTGGAGCCTGTATATCCGATTACAGGATATAAACGCAACTGCCACTCGTACAAACGGTCCTACACCGTGTATTACGGTAGTATCCGTCTGTTTGCATCATACTACACGGGTTAGGTGCGCAAGCATGACGCCTGGATGCTTCTATGTCGCGATATTCCTTGGAGCCTGTATATCCGATTACAGGATATAAACGCAACTGCCACTCGTACAAACGGTCCTACACGTTGTATTACGGTAGAATCCGTCTGTTTGCATCAAACCACACGGGTTAGGTGCGCGAGCATGACGCCTGGACGCTTCTATGTCGCGGTATTCCTTGGAGCCCGTATATCCGATTACAGGATATAGACGCAATTGCCACTCGTACAAACGGTCCTACACGTTTCATTACGGTGGAATCCGTCTGTTTGCATCAAACTACACGGGTTACGTGCGCGAGCATGACGCCTGGACGCTTCTATGTCGCGATATTCCTGGGAGCCCATATATTCGATTACAGGATATACACGCAACTGCCACTCGTACAAACGGCCCTACGCGTTGTATTACGGTAGAATCCGTCTGTTTGCATGAAACTACACGGGTTACGTGCGCGAGCATGACGCCTGGACGCTTCTATGTCGCGATATGCCTGGGAGCCCATATATCCGATTACAGGATATAAACGCAACCGCCACTCGTACAAACGGTCCTACACCGTGTATTACGGTAGAATCCGTCTGTTTGCATCATACTACACGGGTTAGGTGCGCGAGCATGACGCCTGGACGCTTCTATGTCGCGATATTCCTTGGAGCCTGTATATCCGATTACAGGATATAAACGCAACTGCCACCCGTACAAACGGCCCTACACGTTTCATTACGGTGGAATCCGTCTGTTTGCATCAAACTACACGGGTTACGTGCGCGAGCATGACGCCTGGACGCTTCTATGTCGCGATATTCCTGGGAGCCCATATATTCGATTACAGGATATACACGCAACTGCCACTCGTACAAACGGCCCTACGCGTTGTATTACGGTAGAATCCGTCTGTTTGCATCAAACTACACGGGTTATGTGCGCCAGCATGACGCCTGGGCGCTTCTATGTCGCGATATGCCTGGGAGCCCATATATCCGATTACAGGATATAAACGCAACTGCCACTCGTACAAACGGTCCGACATCGTGTATTACGGCAGAATCCGTCTGTTTGCATCAAACTACACGGGTTAGGTGCGCGAGCATGACGCCTGGACGCTTCTATGTCGCGGTATTCCTTGGAGCCTGTGTATCCGATTACAGGATATAAACGCAACTGACACTCGTACAAACGGTCCTACACGTTTCATTACGGTGGAATCCGTCTGTTTGCATCAAACTACATGGGTTACGTGCGCGAGCATGATGCCTGGACGCTTCTATGTCGCGATATTCCTGGGAGCCCATATATTCGATTACAGGATATAAACGCAACTGCCACTCGTACAGACGGTCCTACACGTTGTATTGCTGTAGAATCCGTCTGTTTGCATCAAACTACACGGGTTACATGCGCCAGCATGACGCCTGGGCGCTTCTATGTCGTGATATGCCTGGGAGCCCATATATCCGATTACAGGATATAAACGCAACTGCCACTCGTACAAACGGTCCTACACGTTGTATTAGGTTAGAATCCGTCTGTTTGCATCAAACTACACGGGCTAGGTGCGCGAGCGTGACGCCTGGACGCTTCTACGTCGCGATATGCCTGGGAGCCAATATATCCGAATACAGGATATAAACGCAACTGCCACTCGTACAAACGGTCCTACACCGTGTACTACGGTAGTATCCGTCTGTTTGCATCATACTACACGGGTTAGGTGCGCGAGCATGACGCCTGGACGCTTCTATGTCGCGATATTCCTTGGAGCCTGTATATCCGATTACAGGATATAGACGCAACTGCCACTCGTACAAACGGTCCTACACGTTTCATTACGGTGGAATCCGTCTGCTTGCATCAAACTACACGGGTGACGTGCGCGAGCATGACGCCTGGACGCTTCTATGTCGCGATATTCCTGGGAGCCCATATATTCGATTACAGGATATACACGCAACTGCCACTCGTACAAACGGCCCTACGCATTGTATTACGGTAGAATCCGTCTGTTTGCATCATACTACACGGCTTAGGTGCGCGAGCATGACGCCTGGACGCTTCTATGCCGCGATACGCCTGGGAGCTCATATATCCGATTACAGGATATAAACGCAACAGCCACTCGTACAAACGGTTCTACACGTTGTATTACGATAGAATCCGTCTGTTTGCATCAAACTACACGGGCTAGGTGCGCGAGCGTGACGCCTGGACGCTTCTACGTCGCGATATGCCTGGGAGCCAATATATCCGAATACAGGATATAAACGCAACTGCCACTCGTACAGACGGTCCTACACGTTGTATTGCTGTAGAATCCGTCTGTTTGCATCAAACTACACGGGTTACATGCGCCAGCATGACGCCTGGGCGCTTCTATGTCGTGATATGCCTGGGAGCCCATATATCCGATTACAGGATATAAACGCAACTGCCACTCGTACAAACGGTCCTACACGTTGTATTACGTTAGAATCCGTCTGTTTGCATGAAACTACACGGGTTACGTGCGCGAGCATGACGACTGGACGCTTCTATGTCGCGATATGCCTGGGAGCCTATATATCCGATTTCAGGATATAAACGCAACTGCCACTCGTACAAACGGTCCTACACGTTGTATTACGGTAGAATCCGTCTGTTTGCATCAAACTACACGGGTTAGGTGCGCGAGCATGACGCCTGGACGCTTCTATGCCGCGATACGCCTGGGACCTCATATATCCGATTACAGGATATAAACGCAACAGCCACTCGTACAAACGGTTCTACACGTTGTATTACGATAGAATCCGTCTGTTTGCATCAAACTACTCGGGCTAGGTGCGCGAGCGTGACGCCTGGACGCTTCTACGTCGCGATATGCCTGGGAGCCAATATATCCGATTACAGGATATAAACGCAACTGCCACTCGTACAGACGGTCCTACACGTTGTATTGCTGTAGAATCCGTCTGTTTGCATCAAACTACACGGGTTACATGCGCCAGCATGACGCCTGGGCGCTTCTATGTCGCGATATGCCTGGGAGCCCATATATCCGATTACAGGATATAAACACAACTGCCACTCGTACAGACGGTCCTACACGTTGTATTGCTGTAGAATCCGTCTGTTTGCATCAAACTACACGGGTTACATGCGCCAGCATGACGCCTGGGCGCTTCTATGTCGCGATATGCCTGGGAGCCCATATATCCGATTACAGGATATAAACGCAACTGCCACTCGTACAAATGGTCCTACACCGTGTATTACGGTAGAATCCGTCTGTTTGCATCAAACTACACGGGTTAGGTGCGCGAGCATGACGCCTGGACGCTTCTATGCCGCGATACGCCTGGGAGCTCATATATCCGATTACAGGATATAAACGCAACAGCCACTCGTACAAACGGTTCTACACGTTGTATAACGATAGAATCCGTCTGTTTGCATCAAACTACACGGGCTAGGTGCGCGAGCGTGACGCCTGGACGCTTCTACGTCGCGATATGCCTGGGAGCCAATATATCCGATTACAGGATATAAACGCAACTGCCACTCGTACAGACGGTCCTACACGTTGTATTGCTGTAGAATCCGTCTGTTTGCATCAAACTACACGGGTTACATGCGCCAGCATGACGCCTGGGCGCTTCTATGTCGCGATATGCCTGGGAGCCCATATATCCGATTACAGGATATAAACACAACTGCCACTCGTACAGACGGTCCTACACGTTGTATTGCTGTAGAATCCGTCTGTTTGCATCAAACTACACGGGTTACATGCGCCAGCATGACGCCTGGGCGCTTCTCTGTCGCGATATGCCTGGGAGCCCATATATCCGATTACAGGATATAAACGCAACTGCCACTCGTACAAATGGTCCTACACCGTGTATTACGGTAGAATCCGTCTGTTTGCATCAAACTACACGGGTTAGGTGCGCGAGCATGACGCCTGGACGCTTCTATGCCGCGATACGCCTGGGAGCTCATATATCCGATTACAGGATATAAACGCAACAGCCACTCGTACAAACGGTTCTACACGTTGTATAACGATAGAATCCGTCTGTTTGCATCAAACTACACGGGCTAGGTGCGCGAGCGTGACGCCTGGACGCTTCTACGTCGCGATATGCCTGGGAGCCAATATATCCGATTACAGGATATAAACGCAACTGCCACTCGTACAGACGGTCCTACACGTTGTATTGCTGTAGAATCCGTCTGTTTGCATCAAACTACACGGGTTACATGCGCCAGCATGACGCCTGGGCACTTCTATGTCGCGATATGCCTGGGAGCCCATATATCCGATTACAGGATATAAACGCAACTGCCACTCGTACAAATGGTCCTACACCGTGTATTACGGTAGAATCCGTCTGTTTGCATCAAACTACACGGGTTAGGTGCGCGAGCATGACGCCTGGACGCTTCTATGTCGCGATATGCCTGGGAGCCCATATATCCGATTACAGGATATAAACGCAACTGCCACTCGTACAAACGGTCCTACACCGTGTATTACGGTAGAATCCGTCTGTTTGCATCATACTACACGGGTTAGGTGCGCGAGCATGACGCCTGGACGCTTCTATGTCGCGATATTCCTTGGAGCCTGTATATCCGATTACAGGATATAAACGCAACTGCCACTCGTACAAACGGTCCTACACGTTGTATTACGGTAGAATCCATCTGTTTGCATCAAACTACACGGGTTAGGTGCGCGAGCATGACGCCTAGACGCTTCTATGTCGCGGTATTCCTTGGAGCCCGTATATCCGATTACAGGATATAGACGCAACTGCCACTCGTACAAACGGTCCTACACGTTTCATTACGGTGGAATCCGTCTGTTTGCATCAAACTACACGGGTTACGTGCGCGAGCATGACGCCTGGACGCTTCTATGTCGCGATATTCCTGGGAGCCCATATATTCGATTACAGGATATACACGCAACTGCCACTCGTACAAACGGCCCTACGCGTTGTATTACGGTAGAATCCGTCTGTCTGCATCAAACTACACGGGTTGTGTGCGCGAGCATGACGCCTGGACGCTTCTATGCCGCGATACGCCTGGGAGCTCATATATCCGATTACAGGATATAAACGCAACAGCCACTCGTACAAACGGTTCTACACGTTGTATTACGATAGAATCCATCTGTTTGCATCAAACTACACGGGCTAGGTGCGCGAGCGTGACGCCTGGACGCTTCTACGTCGCGATATGCCTGGGAGCCAATATATCCGATTACAGGATATAAACGCAACTGCCACTCGTACAGACGGTCCTACACGTTGTATTGCTGTAGAATCCGTCTGTTTGCATCAAACTACACGGGTTACATGCGCCAGCATGACGCCTGGACGCTTCTATGTCGCGATATGCCTGGGAGCCCATATATCCGATTACAGGATATAAACGCAACTGCCACTCGTACAAACGGTCCTACACCGTGTACTACGGTAGTATCCGTCTGTTTGCATCATACTACACGGGTTAGGTGCGCGAGCATGACGCCTGGACGCTTCTATGTCGCGATATTCCTTGGAGCCTGTATATCCGATTACAGGATATAGACGCAACTGCCACTCGTACAAACGGTCCTACACGTTTCATTACGGTGGAATCCGTCTGCTTGCATCAAACTACACGGGTGACGTGCGCGAGCATGACGCCTGGACGCTTCTATGTCGCGATATTCCTGGGAGCCCATATATTCGATTACAGGATATACACGCAACTGCCACTCGTACAAACGGCCCTACGCATTGTATTACGGTAGAATCCGTCTGTTTGCATCATACTACACGGCTTAGGTGCGCGAGCATGACGCCTGGACGCTTCTATGTCGCGATATTCCTTGGAGCAAGTATATCCGATTACAGGATATAAACGCAACTGCCACTCGTACAAACGGTCCTACACGTTGTATTACGGTAGAATCCGTCTGTTTGCATCAAACTACACGGGTTAGGTGCGCGAGCATGACGCCTGGACGCTTCTATGTCGCGGTATTCCTTGGAGCCCGTGTATCCGATTACAGGATATAAACGCAACTGCCACTCGTACAAACGGTCCTACACGTTTCATTACGGTGGAATCCGTCTGTTTGCATCAAACTACATGGGTTACGTGCGCGAGCATGACGCCTGGACGCTTCTATGTCGCGATATTCCTGGGAGCCCATATATTCGATTACAGGATATACACGCAACTGCCACTCGTACAAACGGCCCTACGCGTTGTATTACGGTAGAATCCGTCTGTTTGCATCAAACTACACGGGTTATGTGGGCGAGCATGACGCCTGGACGCTTCTATGCCGCGATACGCGTGGGAGCTCATATATCCGATTACAGGATATAAACGCAACAGCCACTCGTACAAACGGTTCTACACGTTGTATTACGATAGAATCCGTCTGTTTGCATCAAACTACACGGGCTAGGTGCGCGAGCGTGACGCCTGGACGCTTCTACGTCGCGATATGCCTGGGAGCCAATATATCCGAATACAGGATACAAACGCAACTGCCACTCGTACAGACGGTCCTACACGTTGTATTGCTGTAGAATCCGTCTGTTTGCATCAAACTACACGGGTTACATGCGCCAGCATGACGCCTGGGCGCTTCTATGTCGTGATATGCCTGGGAGCCCATATATCCGATTACAGGATATAAACGCAACTGCCACTCGTACAAACGGTCCTACACGTTGTATTACGTTAGAATCCGTCTGTTTGCATCAAACTACTCGGGCTAGGTGCGCGAGCGTGACGCCTGGACGCTTCTACGTCGCGATATGCCTGGGAGCCAATATATCCGATTACAGGATATAAACGCAACTGCCACTCGTACAGACGGTCCTACACGTTGTATTGCTGTAGAATCCGTCTGTTTGCATCAAACTACACGGGTTACATGCGCCAGCATGACGCCTGGGCGCTTCTATGTCGCGATATGCCTGGGAGCCCATATATCCGATTACAGGATATAAACGCAACTGCCACTCGTACAAACGGTCCTACACGTTGTATTGCTGTAGAATCCGTCTGTTTGCATCAAACTACACGGGTTACATGCGCCAGCATGACGCCTGGACGCTTCTATGTCGCGATATGCCTGGGAGCCCATATATTCGATTACAGGATATACACGCAACTGCCACTCGTACAAACGGCCCTACGCATTGTATTACGGTAGAATCCGTCTGTTTGCATCATACTACACGGCTTAGGTGCGCGAGCATGACGCCTGGACGCTTCTATGTCGCGATATTCCTTGGAGCAAGTATATCCGATTACAGGATATAAACGCAACTGCCACTCGTACAAACGGTCCTACACGTTGTATTACGGTAGAATCCGTCTGTTTGCATCAAACTACACGGGTTACATGCGCCAGCATGACGCCTGGGCGCTTCTTATGTCGCGGTATTCCTTGGAGCCCGTATATCCGATTACAGGATATAAACGCAACTGCCACTCGTACAAACGGTCCTACACGTTTTATTACGTTAGAATCCGTCTGTTTGCATGAAACTACACGGGTTACATGCGCCAGCATGACGCCTGGGCGCTTCTATGTCGCGATATGCCTGGGAGCCCATATATCCGATTACAGGATATAAACGCAACTGCCACTCGTACAATAGGTCCTACACGTTCCATTACGGTGGAATCCGTCTGTTTGCATCAAACTACACCGGTTACGTGCGCGAGCATGACGCCTGGACGCTTCTATGTCGCGATATTCCTGGGAGCCCATATATTCGATTACAGGATATACACGCAACTGCCACTCGTACAAACGGCCCTACGCGTTGTATTACGGTAGAATCCGTCTGTTTGCATCAAACTACACGGGTTATGTGCGCGAGCATGACGCCTGGACGCTTCTATGCCGCGATACGCCTGGGAGCTCATATATCCGATTACAGGATATAAACGCAACAGCCACTCGTACAAACGGTTCTACACGTTGTATTACGATAGAATCCGTCTGTTTGCATCAAACTACACGGACTAGGTGCGCGAGCGTGACGCCTGGACGCTTCTACGTCGCGATATGCCTGGGAGCCAATATATCCGATTACAGGATATAAACGCAACTGCCACTCGTACAGACGGTCCTACACGTTGTATTGCTGTAGAATCCGTCTGTTTGCATCAAACTACACGGGTTACATGCGCCAGCATGACGCCTGGGCGCTTCTATGTCGCGATATGCCTGGGAGTCAATATATCGGATTACAGGATATAAACGCAACTGCCACTCGTACAGACGGTCCTACACGTTGTATTGCTGTAGAATCCGTCTGTTTGCATCAAACTACACGGGTTACATGCGCCAGCATGACGCCTGGGCGCTTCTATGTCGCGATATGCCTGGGAGCCCATATATCCGATTACAGGATATAAACGCAACTGCCACTCGTACAAACGGTCCTACACGTTGTATTACGTTAGAATCCGTCTGTTTGCATGAAACTACACGGGTTACGTGCGCGAGCATGACGACTGGACGCTTCTATGTCGCGATATGCCTGGGAGCCTATATATCCGATTTCAGGATATAAACGCAACTGCCACTCGTACAAACGGTCCTACACGTTGTATTACGGTAGAATCCGTCTGTTTGCATCAAACTACACGGGTTAGGTGCGCGAGCATGACGCCTGGACGCTTCTATGTCGCGATATGCCTGGGAGCCCATATATCCGATTACAGGATATAAACGCAACTGCCACTCGTACAAACGGTCCTACACCGTGTACTACGGTAGTTTCCGTCTGTTTGCATCATACTACACGGGTTAGGTGCGCGAGCATGACGCCTAGACGCTTCTATGTCGCGATATTCCTGGGAGCCCATATATTCGATTACAGGATATACACGCAACTGCCACTCGTACAAACGGTCCTACACGTTTCATTACGGTGGAATCCGTCTGCTTGCATCAAACTACACGGGTGACGTGCGCGAGCATGACGCCTGGACGCTTCTATGTCGCGGTATTCCTTGGAGCCCGTGTATCCGATTACAGGATATAAACGCAACTGCCACTCGTACAAACGGTCCTACACGTTTCATTACGGTGGAATCCGTCTGTTTGCATCAAACTACATGGGTTACGTGCGCGAGCATGACGCCTGGACGCTTCTATGTCGCGATATTCCTGGGAGCCCATATATTCGATTACAGGATATACACGCAACTGCCACTCGTACAAACGGTTCTACACGTTGTATTACGATAGAATCCGTCTGTTTGCATCAAACTACACGGGCTAGGTGCGCGAGCGTGACGCCTGGACGCTTCTACGTCGCGATATGCCTGGGAGCCAATATATCCGAATACAGGATATAAACGCAACTGCCACTCGTACAGACGGTCCTACACGTTGTATTGCTGTAGAATCCGTCTGTTTGCATCAAACTACACGGGTTACATGCGCCAGCATGACGCCTGGGCGCTTCTATGTCGTGATATGCCTGGGAGCCCATATATCCGATTACAGGATATAAACGCAACTGCCACTCGTACAAACGGTCCTACACGTTGTATTACGTTAGAATCCGTCTGTTTGCATGAAACTACACGGGTTACGTGCGCGAGCATGACGACTGGACGCTTCTATGTCGCGATATGCCTGGGAGCCTATATATCCGATTTCAGGATATAAACGCAACTGCCACTCGTACAAACGGTCCTACACGTTGTATTACGGTAGAATCCGTCTGTTTGCATCAAACTACACGGGTTAGGTGCGCGAGCATGACGCCTGGACGCTTCTATGCCGCGATACGCCTGGGAGCTCATATATCCGATTACAGGATATAAACGCAACAGTAACTCGTACAAACGGTTCTACACGTTGTATTACGATAGAATCCGTCTGTTTGCATCAAACTACTCGGGCTAGATGCGCGAGCGTGACGCCTGGACGCTTCTACGTCGCGATATGCCTGGGAGCCAATATATCCGATTACAGGATATAAACGCAACTGCCACTCGTACAGACGGTCCTACACGTTGTATTGCTGTAGAATCCGTCTGTTTGCATCAAACTACACGGGTTACATGCGCCAGCATGACGCCTGGGCGCTTCTATGTCGCGATATGCCTGGGAGCCCATATATCCGATTACAGGATATAAACGCAACTGCCACTCGTACAAACGGTCCTACACGTTGTATTGCTGTAGAATCCGTCTGTTTGCATCAAACTACACGGGTTACATGCGCCAGCATGACGCCTGGACGCTTCTATGTCGCGATATGCCTGGGAGCCCATATATTCGATTACAGGATATACACGCAACTGCCACTCGTACAAACGGCCCTACGCATTGTATTACGGTAGAATCCGTCTGTTTGCATCATACTACACGGCTTAGGTGCGCGAGCATGACGCCTGGACGCTTCTATGTCGCGATATTCCTTGGAGCAAGTATATCCGATTACAGGATATAAACGCAACTGCCACTCGTACAAACGGTCCTACACGTTGTATTACGGTAGAATCCGTCTGTTTGCATCAAACTACACGGGTTACATGCGCCAGCATGACGCCTGGGCGCTTCTATGTCGCGATATGCCTGGGAGTCAATATATCGGATTACAGGATATAAACGCAACTGCCACTCGTACAGACGGTCCTACACGTTGTATTGCTGTAGAATCCGTCTGTTTGCATCAAACTACACGGGTTACATGCGCCAGCATGACGCCTGGGCGCTTCTATGTCGCGATATGCCTGGGAGCCCATATATCCGATTACAGGATATAAACGCAACTGCCACTCGTACAAACGGTCCTACACGTTGTATTACGTTAGAATCCGTCTGTTTGCATGAAACTACACGGGTTACGTGCGCGAGCATGACGACTGGACGCTTCTATGTCGCGATATGCCTGGGAGCCTATATATCCGATTTCAGGATATAAACGCAACTGCCACTCGTACAAACGGTCCTACACGTTGTATTACGGTAGAATCCGTCTGTTTGCATCAAACTACACGGGTTAGGTGCGCGAGCATGACGCCTGGACGCTTCTATGTCGCGATATGCCTGGGAGCCCATATATCCGATTACAGGATATAAACGCAACTGCCACTCGTACAAACGGTCCTACACCGTGTACTACGGTAGTTTCCGTCTGTTTGCATCATACTACACGGGTTAGGTGCGCGAGCATGACGCCTAGACGCTTCTATGTCGCGATATTCCTGGGAGCCCATATATTCGATTACAGGATATACACGCAACTGCCACTCGTACAAACGGTCCTACACGTTTCATTACGGTGGAATCCGTCTGCTTGCATCAAACTACACGGGTGACGTGCGCGAGCATGACGCCTGGACGCTTCTATGTCGCGGTATTCCTTGGAGCCCGTGTATCCGATTACAGGATATAAACGCAACTGCCACTCGTACAAACGGTCCTACACGTTTCATTACGGTGGAATCCGTCTGTTTGCATCAAACTACATGGGTTACGTGCGCGAGCATGACGCCTGGACGCTTCTATGTCGCGATATTCCTGGGAGCCCATATATTCGATTACAGGATATACACGCAACTGCCACTCGTACAAACGGTTCTAAACGTTGTATTACGATAGAATCCGTCTGTTTGCATCAAACTACACGGGCTAGGTGCGCGAGCGTGACGCCTGGACGCTTCTACGTCGCGATATGCCTGGGAGCCAATATATCCGAATACAGGATATAAACGCAACTGCCACTCGTACAGACGGTCCTACACGTTGTATTGCTGTAGAATCCGTCTGTTTGCATCAAACTACACGGGTTACATGCGCCAGCATGACGCCTGGGCGCTTCTATGTCGTGATATGCCTGGGAGCCCATATATCCGATTACAGGATATAAACGCAACTGCCACTCGTACAAACGGTCCTACACGTTGTATTACGTTAGAATCCGTCTGTTTGCATGAAACTACACGGGTTACGTGCGCGAGCATGACGACTGGACGCTTCTATGTCGCGATATGCCTGGGAGCCTATATATCCGATTTCAGGATATAAACGCAACTGCCACTCGTACAAACGGTCCTACACGTTGTATTACGGTAGAATCCGTCTGTTTGCATCAAACTACACGGGTTAGGTGCGCGAGCATGACGCCTGGACGCTTCTATGCCGCGATACGCCTGGGAGCTCATATATCCGATTACAGGATATAAACGCAACAGTAACTCGTACAAACGGTTCTACACGTTGTATTACGATAGAATCCGTCTGTTTGCATCAAACTACTCGGGCTAGATGCGCGAGCGTGACGCCTGGACGCTTCTACGTCGCGATATGCCTGGGAGCCAATATATCCGATTACAGGATATAAACGCAACTGCCACTCGTACAGACGGTCCTACACGTTGTATTGCTGTAGAATCCGTCTGTTTGCATCAAACTACACGGGTTACATGCGCCAGCATGACGCCTGGGCGCTTCTATGTCGCGATATGCCTGGGAGCCCATATATCCGATTACAGGATATAAACGCAACTGCCACTCGTACAAACGGTCCTACACGTTGTATTGCTGTAGAATCCGTCTGTTTGCATCAAACTACACGGGTTACATGCGCCAGCATGACGCCTGGACGCTTCTATGTCGCGATATGCCTGGGAGCCCATATATTCGATTACAGGATATACACGCAACTGCCACTCGTACAAACGGCCCTACGCATTGTATTACGGTAGAATCCGTCTGTTTGCATCATACTACACGGCTTAGGTGCGCGAGCATGACGCCTGGACGCTTCTATGTCGCGATATTCCTTGGAGCAAGTATATCCGATTACAGGATATAAACGCAACTGCCACTCGTACAATAGGTCCTACACGTTCCATTACGGTGGAATCCGTCTGTTTGCATCAAACTACACCGGTTACGTGCGCGAGCATGACGCCTGGACGCTTCTATGTCGCGATATTCCTGGGAGCCCATATATTCGATTACAGGATATACACGCAACTGCCACTCGTACAAACGGCCCTACGCGTTGTATTACGGTAGAATCCGTCTGTTTGCATCAAACTACACGGGTTATGTGCGCGAGCATGACGCCTGGACGCTTCTATGCCGCGATACGCCTGGGAGCTCATATATCCGATTACAGGATATAAACGCAACAGCCACTCGTACAAACGGTTCTACACGTTGTATTACGATAGAATCCGTCTGTTTGCATCAAACTACACGGACTAGGTGCGCGAGCGTGACGCCTGGACGCTTCTACGTCGCGATATGCCTGGGAGCCAATATATCCGATTACAGGATATAAACGCAACTGCCACTCGTACAGACGGTCCTACACGTTGTATTGCTGTAGAATCCGTCTGTTTGCATCAAACTACACGGGTTACATGCGCCAGCATGACGCCTGGGCGCTTCTATGTCGCGATATGCCTGGGAGTCAATATATCGGATTACAGGATATAAACGCAACTGCCACTCGTACAGACGGTCCTACACGTTGTATTGCTGTAGAATCCGTCTGTTTGCATCAAACTACACGGGTTACATGCGCCAGCATGACGCCTGGGCGCTTCTATGTCGCGATATGCCTGGGAGCCCATATATCCGATTACAGGATATAAACGCAACTGCCACTCGTACAAACGGTCCTACACGTTGTATTACGTTAGAATCCGTCTGTTTGCATGAAACTACACGGGTTACGTGCGCGAGCATGACGACTGGACGCTTCTATGTCGCGATATGCCTGGGAGCCTATATATCCGATTTCAGGATATAAACGCAACTGCCACTCGTACAAACGGTCCTACACGTTGTATTACGGTAGAATCCGTCTGTTTGCATCAAACTACACGGGTTAGGTGCGCGAGCATGACGCCTGGACGCTTCTATGTCGCGATATGCCTGGGAGCCCATATATCCGATTACAGGATATAAACGCAACTGCCACTCGTACAAACGGTCCTACACCGTGTACTACGGTAGTTTCCGTCTGTTTGCATCATACTACACGGGTTAGGTGCGCGAGCATGACGCCTAGACGCTTCTATGTCGCGATATTCCTGGGAGCCCATATATTCGATTACAGGATATACACGCAACTGCCACTCGTACAAACGGTCCTACACGTTTCATTACGGTGGAATCCGTCTGCTTGCATCAAACTACACGGGTGACGTGCGCGAGCATGACGCCTGGACGCTTCTATGTCGCGGTATTCCTTGGAGCCCGTGTATCCGATTACAGGATATAAACGCAACTGCCACTCGTACAAACGGTCCTACACGTTGTATTACGATAGAATCCGTCTGTTTGCATCAAACTACACGGGCTAGGTGCGCGAGCGTGACGCCTGGACGCTTCTACGTCGCGATATGCCTGGGAGCCAATATATCCGAATACAGGATATAAACGCAACTGCCACTCGTACAGACGGTCCTACACGTTGTATTGCTGTAGAATCCGTCTGTTTGCATCAAACTACACGGGTTACATGCGCCAGCATGACGCCTGGACGCTTCTATGTCGCGATATGCCTGGGAGCCCATATATTCGATTACAGGATATACACGCAACTGCCACTCGTACAAACGGCCCTACGCATTGTATTACGGTAGAATCCGTCTGTTTGCATCATACTACACGGCTTAGGTGCGCGAGCATGACGCCTGGACGCTTCTATGTCGCGATATTCCTTGGAGCAAGTATATCCGATTACAGGATATAAACGCAACTGCCACTCGTACAAACGGTCCTACACGTTGTATTACGGTAGAATCCGTCTGTTTGCATCAAACTACACGGGTTACATGCGCCAGCATGACGCCTGGGCGCTTCTATGTCGCGGTATTCCTTGGAGCCCGTATATCCGATTACAGGATATAAACGCAACTGCCACTCGTACAAACGGTCCTACACGTTTTATTACGTTAGAATCCGTCTGTTTGCATGAAACTACACGGGTTACATGCGCCAGCATGACGCCTGGGCGCTTCTATGTCGCGATATGCCTGGGAGCCCATATATCCGATTACAGGATATAAACGCAACTGCCACTCGTACAATAGGTCCTACACGTTTCATTACGGTGGAATCCGTCTGTTTGCATCAAACTACACCGGTTACGTGCGCGAGCATGACGCCTGGACGCTTCTATGTCGCGATATTCCTGGGAGCCCATATATTCGATTACAGGATATACACGCAACTGCCACTCGTACAAACGGCCCTACGCGTTGTATTACGGTAGAATCCGTCTGTTTGCATCAAACTACACGGGTTATGTGCGCGAGCATGACGCCTGCACGCTTCTATGCCGCGATACGCCTGGGAGCTCATATATCCGATTACAGGATATAAACGCAACAGCCACTCGTACAAACGGTTCTACACGTTGTATTACGATAGAATCCGTCTGTTTGCATCAAACTACACGGACTAGGTGCGCGAGCGTGACGCCTGGACGCTTCTACGTCGCGATATGCCTGGGAGCCAATATATCCGATTACAGGATATAAACGCAACTGCCACTCGTACAGACGGTCCTACACGTTGTATTGCTGTAGAATCCGTCTGTTTGCATCAAACTACACGGGTTACATGCGCCAGCATGACGCCTGGGCGCTTCTATGTCGCGATATGCCTGGGAGCCCATATATCCGATTACAGGATATAAACGCAACTGCCACTCGTACAAACGGTCCTACACGTTGTATTACGTTAGAATCCGTCTGTTTGCATGAAACTACACGGGTTACGTGCGCGAGCATGACGACTGGACGCTTCTATGTCGCGATATGCCTGGGAGCCTATATATCCGATTTCAGGATATAAACGCAACTGCCACTCGTACAAACGGTCCTACACGTTGTATTACGGTAGAATCCGTCTGTTTGCATCAAACTACACGGGTTAGGTGCGCGAGCATGACGCCTGGACGCTTCTATGTCGCGATATGCCTGGGAGCCCATATATCCGATTACAGGATATAAACGCAACTGCCACTCGTACAAACGGTCCTACACCGTGTACTACGGTAGTTTCCGTCTGTTTGCATCATACTACACGGGTTAGGTGCGCGAGCATGACGCCTAGACGCTTCTATGTCGCGATATTCCTGGGAGCCCATATATTCGATTACAGGATATACACGCAACTGCCACTCGTACAAACGGTCCTACACGTTTCATTACGGTGGAATCCGTCTGCTTGCATCAAACTACACGGGTGACGTGCGCGAGCATGACGCCTGGACGCTTCTATGTCGCGGTATTCCTTGGAGCCCGTGTATCCGATTACAGGATATAAACGCAACTGCCACTCGTACAAACGGTCCTACACGTTTCATTACGGTGGAATCCGTCTGTTTGCATCAAACTACATGGGTTACGTGCGCGAGCATGACGCCTGGACGCTTCTATGTCGCGATATTCCTGGGAGCCCATATATTCGATTACAGGATATACACGCAACTGCCACTCGTACAAACGGCCCTACGCGTTGTATTACGGTAGAATCCGTCTGTTTGCATCAAACTACACGGGTTATGTGCGCGAGCATGACGCCTGGACGCTTCTATGCCGCGATACGCCTGGGAGCTCATATATCCGATTACAGGATATAAACGCAACAGCCACTCGTACAAACGGTTCTACACGTTGTATTACGATAGAATCCGTCTGTTTGCATCAAACTACACGGGCTAGGTGCGCGAGCGTGACGCCTGGACGCTTCTACGTCGCGATATGCCTGGGAGCCAATATATCCGAATACAGGATATAAACGCAACTGCCACTCGTACAGACGGTCCTACACGTTGTATTGCTGTAGAATCCGTCTGTTTGCATCAAACTACACGGGTTACATGCGCCAGCATGACGCCTGGGCGCTTCTATGTCGTGATATGCCTGGGAGCCCATATATCCGATTACAGGATATAAACGCAACTGCCACTCGTACAAACGGTCCTACACGTTGTATTACGTTAGAATCCGTCTGTTTGCATGAAACTACACGGGTTAGGTGCGCGAGCATGACGCCTGGACGCTTCTATGCCGCGATACGCCTGGGAGCTCATATATCCGATTACAGGATATAAACGCAACAGTAACTCGTACAAACGGTTCTACACGTTGTATTACGATAGAATCCGTCTGTTTGCATCAAACTACTCGGGCTAGGTGCGCGAGCGTGACGCCTGGACGCTTCTACGTCGCGATATGCCTGGGAGCCAATATATCCAATTACAGGATATAAACGCAACTGCCACTCGTACAGACGGTCCTACACGTTGTATTGCTGTAGAATCCGTCTGTTTGCATCAAACTACACGGGTTACATGCGCCAGCATGACGCCTGGGCGCTTCTATGTCGCGATATGCCTGGGAGCCCATATATCCGATTACAGGATATAAACGCAACTGCCACTCGTACAAACGGTCCTACACGTTGTATTGCTGTAGAATCCGTCTGTTTGCATCAAACTACACGGGTTACATGCGCCAGCATGACGCCTGGACGCTTCTATGTCGCGATATGCCTGGGAGCCCATATATTCGATTACAGGATATACACGCAACTGCCACTCGTACAAACGGCCCTACGCATTGTATTACGGTAGAATCCGTCTGTTTGCATCATACTACACGGCTTAGGTGCGCGAGCATGACGCCTGGACGCTTCTATGTCGCGATATTCCTTGGAGCAAGTATATCCGAT
This sequence comes from Trypoxylon attenuatum, assembly GCA_963989405.1. Lineage (NCBI taxonomy): Eukaryota > Metazoa > Arthropoda > Insecta > Hymenoptera > Crabronidae > Trypoxylon > Trypoxylon attenuatum. The sequence continues at coordinate 10,693 of CAXDIT010000105.1, read as the reverse complement.
TACAGGATATAAACGCAACTGCCACTCGTACAAACGGTCCTACACGTTGTATTACGGTAGAATCCGACTGTTTGCATCAAACTACACGGGTTAGGTGCGCGAGCATGACGCCTGGACGCTTCTATGTCGCGGTATTCCTTGGAGCCCGTATATCCGATTACAGGATATAAACGCAACTGCCACTCGTACAAACGGTCCTACACGTTTTATTACGTTAGAATCCGTCTGTTTGCATGAAACTACACGGGTTACATGCGCCAGCATGACGCCCGGGCGCTTCTATGTCGCGATATGCCTGGGAGCCCATATATCCGATTACAGGATATAAACGCAACTGCCACTCGTACAATAGGTCCTACACGTTTCATTATGGTGGAATCCGTCTGTTTGCATCAAACTACACCGGTTACGTGCGCGAGCATGACGCCTGGACGCTTCTATGTCGCGATATTCCTGGGAGCCCATATATTCGATTACAGGATATACACGCAACTGCCACTCGTACAAACGGCCCTACGGGTTGTATTACGGTAGAATCCGTCTGTTTGCATCAAACTACACGGGTTATGTGCGCGAGCATGACGCCTGGACGCTTCTATGCCGCGATACGCCTGGGAGCTCATATATCTGATTACAGGATATAAACGCAACAGCCACTCGTACAAACGGTTCTACACGTTGTATTACGATAGAATCCGTCTGTTTGCATCAAACTACACGGACTAGGTGCGCGAGCGTGACGCCTGGACGCTTCTACGTCGCGATATGCCTGGGAGCCAATATATCCGATTACAGGATATAAACGCAACTGCCACTCGTACAGACGGTCCTACACGTTGTATTGCTGTAGAATCCGTCTGTTTGCATCAAACTACACGGGTTATGTGCGCGAGCATGACGCCTGGACGCTTCTATGCCGCGATACGCCTGGGAGCTCATATATCCGATTACAGGATATAAACGCAACAGCCACTCGTACAAACGGTTCTACACGTTGTATTACGATAGAATCCGTCTGTTTGCATCAAACTACACGGGCTAGGTGCGCGAGCGTGACGCCTGGACGCTTCTACGTCGCGATATGCCTGGGAGCCAATATATCCGATTACAGGATATAAACGCAACTGCCACTCGTACAGACGGTCCTACACGTTGTATTGCTGTAGAATCCGTCTGTTTGCATCAAACTACACGGGTTACATGCGCCAGCATGACGCCTGGGCGCTTCTATGTCGTGATATGCCTGGGAGCCCATATATCCGATTACAGGATATAAACGCAACTGCCACTCCTACAAACGGTCCTACACGTTGTATTACGTTAGAATCCGTCTGTTTGCATGAAACTACACGGGTTACGTGCGCGAGCATGACGACTGGACGCTTCTATGTCGCGATATGCCTGGGAGCCTATATATCCGATTTCAGGATATAAACGCAACTGCCACTCGTACAAACGGTCCTACACGTTGTATTACGGTAGACTCCGTCTGTTTGCATCAAACTACACGGGTTAGGTGCGCGAGCATGACGCCTGGACGCTTCTATGCCGCGATACGCCTGGGAGCTCATATATCCGATTACAGGATATAAACGCAACAGCCACTCGTACAAACGGTTCTACACGTTGTATTACGATAGAATCCGTCTGCTTGCATCAAACTACTCGGGCTAGGTGCGCGAGCTTGACGCCTGGACGCTTCTACGTCGCGATATGCCTGGGAGCCAATATATCCGATTACAGGATATAAACGCAACTGCCACTCGTACAGACGGTCCTACACGTTGTATTGCTGTAGAATCCGTCTGTTTGCATCGAACTACACGGGTTACATGCGCCAGCATGACGCCTGGGCGCTTCTATGTCGCGATATGCCTGGGAGCCCATATATCCGATTACAGGATATAAACGCAACTGCCACTCGTACAAACGGTCCTACACGTTGTATTGCTGTAGAATCCGTCTGTTTGCATCAAACTACACGGGTTACATGCGCCAGCATGACGCCTGGGCGCTTCTATGTCGCGATATTCCTGGGAGCCCATATATTCGATTACAGGATATACACGCAACTGCCACTCGTACAAACGGCCCTACGCGTTGTATTACGGTAGAATCCGTCTGTTTGCATCAAACTACACGGGTTGTGTGCGCGAGCATGACGCCTGGACGCTTCTATGCCGCGATACGCCTGGGAGCTCATATATCCGATTACAGGATATAAACGCAACAGCCACTCGTACAAACGGTTCTACACGTTGTATTACGATAGAATCCGTCTGTTTGCATCAAACTACACGGGCTAGGTGCGCGAGCGTGACGCCTGGACGCTTCTACGTCGCGATATGCCTGGGAGCCAATATATCCGATTACAGGATATAAACGCAACTGCCACTCGTACAGACGGTCCTACACGTTGTATTGCTGTAGAATCCGTCTGTTTGCATCAAACTACACGGGTTACATGCGCCAGCATGACGCCTGGGCGCTTCTATGTCGCGATATGCCTGGGAGCCCATATATCCGATTACAGGATATAAACGCAACTGCCACTCGTACAAACGGTCCTACACGTTGTATTACGTTAGAATCCGTCTGTTTGCATGAAACTACACGGGTTACGTGCGCGAGCATGACGACTGGACGCTTCTATGTCGCGATATGCCTGGGAGCCTATATATCCGATTTCAGGATATAAACGCAACTGCCACTCGTACAAACGGTCCTACACGTTGTATTACGGTAGAATCCGTCTGTTTGCATCAAACTACACGGGTTAGGTGCGCGAGCATGACGCCTGGACGCTTCTATGTCGCGATATGCCTGGGAGCCCATATATCCGATTACAGGATATAAACGCAACTGCCACTCGTACAAACGGTCCTACACCGTGTACTACGGTAGTTTCCGTCTGTTTGCATCATACTACACGGGTTAGGTGCGCGAGCATGACGCCTAGACGCTTCTATGTCGCGATATTCCTGGGAGCCCATATATTCGATTACAGGATATACACGCAACTGCCACTCGTACAAACGGTCCTACACGTTTCATTACGGTGGAATCCGTCTGCTTGCATCAAACTACACGGGTGACGTGCGCGAGCATGACGCCTGGACGCTTCTATGTCGCGGTATTCCTTGGAGCCCGTGTATCCGATTACAGGATATAAACGCAACTGCCACTCGTACAAACGGTCCTACACGTTTCATTACGGTGGAATCCGTCTGTTTGCATCAAACTACATGGGTTACGTGCGCGAGCATGACGCCTGGACGCTTCTATGTCGCGATATTCCTGGGAGCCCATATATTCGATTACAGGATATACACGCAACTGCCACTCGTACAAACGGCCCTACGCGTTGTATTACGGTAGAATCCGTCTGTTTGCATCAAACTACACGGGTTATGTGCGCGAGCATGACGCCTGGACGCTTCTATGCCGCGATACGCCTGGGAGCTCATATATCCGATTACAGGATATAAACGCAACAGCCACTCGTACAAACGGTTCTACACGTTGTATTACGATAGAATCCGTCTGTTTGCATCAAACTACACGGGCTAGGTGCGCGAGCGTGACGCCTGGACGCTTCTACGTCGCGATATGCCTGGGAGCCAATATATCCGAATACAGGATATAAACGCAACTGCCACTCGTACAGACGGTCCTACACGTTGTATTGCTGTAGAATCCGTCTGTTTGCATCAAACTACACGGGTTACATGCGCCAGCATGACGCCTGGGCGCTTCTATGTCGTGATATGCCTGGGAGCCCATATATCCGATTACAGGATATAAACGCAACTGCCACTCGTACAAACGGTCCTACACGTTGTATTACGTTAGAATCCGTCTGTTTGCATGAAACTACACGGGTTAGGTGCGCGAGCATGACGCCTGGACGCTTCTATGCCGCGATACGCCTGGGAGCTCATATATCCGATTACAGGATATAAACGCAACAGTAACTCGTACAAACGGTTCTACACGTTGTATTACGATAGAATCCGTCTGTTTGCATCAAACTACTCGGGCTAGGTGCGCGAGCGTGACGCCTGGACGCTTCTACGTCGCGATATGCCTGGGAGCCAATATATCCAATTACAGGATATAAACGCAACTGCCACTCGTACAGACGGTCCTACACGTTGTATTGCTGTAGAATCCGTCTGTTTGCATCAAACTACACGGGTTACATGCGCCAGCATGACGCCTGGGCGCTTCTATGTCGCGATATGCCTGGGAGCCCATATATCCGATTACAGGATATAAACGCAACTGCCACTCGTACAAACGGTCCTACACGTTGTATTGCTGTAGAATCCGTCTGTTTGCATCAAACTACACGGGTTACATGCGCCAGCATGACGCCTGGACGCTTCTATGTCGCGATATGCCTGGGAGCCCATATATTCGATTACAGGATATACACGCAACTGCCACTCGTACAAACGGCCCTACGCATTGTATTACGGTAGAATCCGTCTGTTTGCATCATACTACACGGCTTAGGTGCGCGAGCATGACGCCTGGACGCTTCTATGTCGCGATATTCCTTGGAGCAAGTATATCCGATTACAGGATATAAACGCAACTGCCACTCGTACAAACGGTCCTACACGTTGTATTACGGTAGAATCCGACTGTTTGCATCAAACTACACGGGTTAGGTGCGCGAGCATGACGCCTGGACGCTTCTATGTCGCGGTATTCCTTGGAGCCCGTATATCCGATTACAGGATATAAACGCAACTGCCACTCGTACAAACGGTCCTACACGTTTTATTACGTTAGAATCCGTCTGTTTGCATGAAACTACACGGGTTACATGCGCCAGCATGACGCCCGGGCGCTTCTATGTCGCGATATGCCTGGGAGCCCATATATCCGATTACAGGATATAAACGCAACTGCCACTCGTACAATAGGTCCTACACGTTTCATTATGGTGGAATCCGTCTGTTTGCATCAAACTACACCGGTTACGTGCGCGAGCATGACGCCTGGACGCTTCTATGTCGCGATATTCCTGGGAGCCCATATATTCGATTACAGGATATACACGCAACTGCCACTCGTACAAACGGCCCTACGGGTTGTATTACGGTAGAATCCGTCTGTTTGCATCAAACTACACGGGTTATGTGCGCGAGCATGACGCCTGGACGCTTCTATGCCGCGATACGCCTGGGAGCTCATATATCTGATTACAGGATATAAACGCAACAGCCACTCGTACAAACGGTTCTACACGTTGTATTACGATAGAATCCGTCTGTTTGCATCAAACTACACGGACTAGGTGCGCGAGCGTGACGCCTGGACGCTTCTACGTCGCGATATGCCTGGGAGCCAATATATCCGATTACAGGATATAAACGCAACTGCCACTCGTACAGACGGTCCTACACGTTGTATTGCTGTAGAATCCGTCTGTTTGCATCAAACTACACGGGTTATGTGCGCGAGCATGACGCCTGGACGCTTCTATGCCGCGATACGCCTGGGAGCTCATATATCCGATTACAGGATATAAACGCAACAGCCACTCGTACAAACGGTTCTACACGTTGTATTACGATAGAATCCGTCTGTTTGCATCAAACTACACGGGCTAGGTGCGCGAGCGTGACGCCTGGACGCTTCTACGTCGCGATATGCCTGGGAGCCAATATATCCGATTACAGGATATAAACGCAACTGCCACTCGTACAGACGGTCCTACACGTTGTATTGCTGTAGAATCCGTCTGTTTGCATCAAACTACACGGGTTACATGCGCCAGCATGACGCCTGGGCGCTTCTATGTCGTGATATGCCTGGGAGCCCATATATCCGATTACAGGATATAAACGCAACTGCCACTCCTACAAACGGTCCTACACGTTGTATTACGTTAGAATCCGTCTGTTTGCATGAAACTACACGGGTTACGTGCGCGAGCATGACGACTGGACGCTTCTATGTCGCGATATGCCTGGGAGCCTATATATCCGATTTCAGGATATAAACGCAACTGCCACTCGTACAAACGGTCCTACACGTTGTATTACGGTAGACTCCGTCTGTTTGCATCAAACTACACGGGTTAGGTGCGCGAGCATGACGCCTGGACGCTTCTATGCCGCGATACGCCTGGGAGCTCATATATCCGATTACAGGATATAAACGCAACAGCCACTCGTACAAACGGTTCTACACGTTGTATTACGATAGAATCCGTCTGCTTGCATCAAACTACTCGGGCTAGGTGCGCGAGCTTGACGCCTGGACGCTTCTACGTCGCGATATGCCTGGGAGCCAATATATCCGATTACAGGATATAAACGCAACTGCCACTCGTACAGACGGTCCTACACGTTGTATTGCTGTAGAATCCGTCTGTTTGCATCGAACTACACGGGTTACATGCGCCAGCATGACGCCTGGGCGCTTCTATGTCGCGATATGCCTGGGAGCCCATATATCCGATTACAGGATATAAACGCAACTGCCACTCGTACAAACGGTCCTACACGTTGTATTGCTGTAGAATCCGTCTGTTTGCATCAAACTACACGGGTTACATGCGCCAGCATGACGCCTGGGCGCTTCTATGTCGCGATATTCCTGGGAGCCCATATATTCGATTACAGGATATACACGCAACTGCCACTCGTACAAACGGCCCTACGCGTTGTATTACGGTAGAATCCGTCTGTTTGCATCAAACTACACGGGTTGTGTGCGCGAGCATGACGCCTGGACGCTTCTATGCCGCGATACGCCTGGGAGCTCATATATCCGATTACAGGATATAAACGCAACAGCCACTCGTACAAACGGTTCTACACGTTGTATTACGATAGAATCCGTCTGTTTGCATCAAACTACACGGGCTAGGTGCGCGAGCGTGACGCCTGGACGCTTCTACGTCGCGATATGCCTGGGAGCCAATATATCCGATTACAGGATATAAACGCAACTGCCACTCGTACAGACGGTCCTACACGTTGTATTGCTGTAGAATCCGTCTGTTTGCATCAAACTACACGGGTTACATGCGCCAGCATGACGCCTGGGCGCTTCTATGTCGCGATATGCCTGGGAGCCCATATATCCGATTACAGGATATAAACACAACTGCCACTCGTACAGACGGTCCTACACGTTGTATTGCTGTAGAATCCGTCTGTTTGCATCAAACTACACGGGTTACATGCGCCAGCATGACGCCTGGGCGCTTCTATGTCGCGATATGCCTGGGAGCCCATATATCCGATTACAGGATATAAACGCAACTGCCACTCGTACAAACGGTCCTACACGTTGTATTACGTTAGAATCCGTCTGTTTGCATGAAACTACACGGGTTACGTGCGCGAGCATGACGACTGGACGCTTCTATGTCGCGATATGCCTGGGAGCCTATATATCCGATTTCAGGATATAAACGCAACTGCCACTCGTACAAACGGTCCTACACGTTGTATTACGGTAGAATCCGTCTGTTTGCATCAAACTACACGGGTTAGGTGCGCGAGCATGACGCCTGGACGCTTCTATGTCGCGATATGCCTGGGAGCCCATATATCCGATTACAGGATATAAACGCAACTGCCACTCGTACAAACGGTCCTACACCGTGTACTACGGTAGTTTCCGTCTGTTTGCATCATACTACACGGGTTAGGTGCGCGAGCATGACGCCTAGACGCTTCTATGTCGCGATATTCCTGGGAGCCCATATATTCGATTACAGGATATACACGCAACTGCCACTCGTACAAACGGTCCTACACGTTTCATTACGGTGGAATCCGTCTGCTTGCATCAAACTACACGGGTGACGTGCGCGAGCATGACGCCTGGACGCTTCTATGTCGCGGTATTCCTTGGAGCCCGTGTATCCGATTACAGGATATAAACGCAACTGCCACTCGTACAAACGGTCCTACACGTTTCATTACGGTGGAATCCGTCTGTTTGCATCAAACTACATGGGTTACGTGCGCGAGCATGACGCCTGGACGCTTCTATGTCGCGATATTCCTGGGAGCCCATATATTCGATTACAGGATATACACGCAACTGCCACTCGTACAAACGGTTCTACACGTTGTATTACGATAGAATCCGTCTGTTTGCATCAAACTACACGGGCTAGGTGCGCGAGCGTGACGCCTGGACGCTTCTACGTCGCGATATGCCTGGGAGCCAATATATCCGAATACAGGATATAAACGCAACTGCCACTCGTACAGACGGTCCTACACGTTGTATTGCTGTAGAATCCGTCTGTTTGCATCAAACTACACGGGTTACATGCGCCAGCATGACGCCTGGGCGCTTCTATGTCGTGATATGCCTGGGAGCCCATATATCCGATTACAGGATATAAACGCAACTGCCACTCGTACAAACGGTCCTACACGTTGTATTACGTTAGAATCCGTCTGTTTGCATGAAACTACACGGGTTACGTGCGCGAGCATGACGACTGGACGCTTCTATGTCGCGATATGCCTGGGAGCCTATATATCCGATTTCAGGATATAAACGCAACTGCCACTCGTACAAACGGTCCTACACGTTGTATTACGGTAGAATCCGTCTGTTTGCATCAAACTACACGGGTTAGGTGCGCGAGCATGACGCCTGGACGCTTCTATGCCGCGATACGCCTGGGAGCTCATATATCCGATTACAGGATATAAACGCAACAGTAACTCGTACAAACGGTTCTACACGTTGTATTACGATAGAATCCGTCTGTTTGCATCAAACTACTCGGGCTAGATGCGCGAGCGTGACGCCTGGACGCTTCTACGTCGCGATATGCCTGGGAGCCAATATATCCGATTACAGGATATAAACGCAACTGCCACTCGTACAGACGGTCCTACACGTTGTATTGCTGTAGAATCCGTCTGTTTGCATCAAACTACACGGGTTACATGCGCCAGCATGACGCCTGGGCGCTTCTATGTCGCGATATGCCTGGGAGCCCATATATCCGATTACAGGATATAAACGCAACTGCCACTCGTACAAACGGTCCTACACGTTGTATTGCTGTAGAATCCGTCTGTTTGCATCAAACTACACGGGTTACATGCGCCAGCATGACGCCTGGACGCTTCTATGTCGCGATATGCCTGGGAGCCCATATATTCGATTACAGGATATACACGCAACTGCCACTCGTACAAACGGCCCTACGCATTGTATTACGGTAGAATCCGTCTGTTTGCATCATACTACACGGCTTAGGTGCGCGAGCATGACGCCTGGACGCTTCTATGTCGCGATATTCCTTGGAGCAAGTATATCCGATTACAGGATATAAACGCAACTGCCACTCGTACAAACGGTCCTACACGTTGTATTACGGTAGAATCCGTCTGTTTGCATCAAACTACACGGGTTACATGCGCCAGCATGACGCCTGGGCGCTTCTATGTCGCGATATGCCTGGGAGTCAATATATCGGATTACAGGATATAAACGCAACTGCCACTCGTACAGACGGTCCTACACGTTGTATTGCTGTAGAATCCGTCTGTTTGCATCAAACTACACGGGTTACATGCGCCAGCATGACGCCTGGGCGCTTCTATGTCGCGATATGCCTGGGAGCCCATATATCCGATTACAGGATATAAACGCAACTGCCACTCGTACAAACGGTCCTACACGTTGTATTACGTTAGAATCCGTCTGTTTGCATGAAACTACACGGGTTACGTGCGCGAGCATGACGACTGGACGCTTCTATGTCGCGATATGCCTGGGAGCCTATATATCCGATTTCAGGATATAAACGCAACTGCCACTCGTACAAACGGTCCTACACGTTGTATTACGGTAGAATCCGTCTGTTTGCATCAAACTACACGGGTTAGGTGCGCGAGCATGACGCCTGGACGCTTCTATGTCGCGATATGCCTGGGAGCCCATATATCCGATTACAGGATATAAACGCAACTGCCACTCGTACAAACGGTCCTACACCGTGTACTACGGTAGTTTCCGTCTGTTTGCATCATACTACACGGGTTAGGTGCGCGAGCATGACGCCTAGACGCTTCTATGTCGCGATATTCCTGGGAGCCCATATATTCGATTACAGGATATACACGCAACTGCCACTCGTACAAACGGTCCTACACGTTTCATTACGGTGGAATCCGTCTGCTTGCATCAAACTACACGGGTGACGTGCGCGAGCATGACGCCTGGACGCTTCTATGTCGCGGTATTCCTTGGAGCCCGTGTATCCGATTACAGGATATAAACGCAACTGCCACTCGTACAAACGGTCCTACACGTTTCATTACGGTGGAATCCGTCTGTTTGCATCAAACTACATGGGTTACGTGCGCGAGCATGACGCCTGGACGCTTCTATGTCGCGATATTCCTGGGAGCCCATATATTCGATTACAGGATATACACGCAACTGCCACTCGTACAAACGGTTCTAAACGTTGTATTACGATAGAATCCGTCTGTTTGCATCAAACTACACGGGCTAGGTGCGCGAGCGTGACGCCTGGACGCTTCTACGTCGCGATATGCCTGGGAGCCAATATATCCGAATACAGGATATAAACGCAACTGCCACTCGTACAGACGGTCCTACACGTTGTATTGCTGTAGAATCCGTCTGTTTGCATCAAACTACACGGGTTACATGCGCCAGCATG
>CAXDIT010000104.1:0-49297 GCA_963989405.1 Trypoxylon attenuatum | reverse complement strand
AGCGTCCAGGCGTCATGCTCGCGCACCTAACCCGTGTAGTTTGATGCAAACAGACGGATTCTACCGTAATACAACGTGTAGAACCGTTTGTACGAGTGGCAGTTGCGTTTATATCCTGCGATCGGATATATGAGCTCCCGGGCGTATCGCGGCATAGAAGAGTCCAGGCGTCATGCTCGCGCACCTAACCCGTGTAGTTTGATGCAAACAGACGGATTCTACCGTAATACAACGTGTAGGACCGTTTGTACGAGTGGCAGTTGCGTTTATATCCTGTAATCGGATATATGGGCTCCCAGGAATATCGTGACATAGAAGCGTCCAGGCGTCATGCTCGCGCACCTAACCCGTGTAGTTTGATGCAAACAGACGGATTCTATCGTAATACAACGTGTAGGACCGTTTGTACGAGTGGCAGTTGCGTTTATATCCTGTAATCGGATATATGGGCTCCCAGGAATATCGCGACATAGAAGATTCCAGGCGTCATGCTCGCGCACCTAACCCGTGTAGTTTGATGCAAACAGACGGATTCTACCGTAATACAACGTGCAGAACCGTTTGTACGAGTGGCAGTTGCGTTTATATCCTGTGATCGGATATATGAGCTCCCAGGCGTATCGCGGCATACAAGCGTCCAGGCGTCATGCTCGCGCACCTAGCCCGTGTAGTTTCATGCAAACAGACGGATTCTACCGTAATACAACGTGTAGAACGGTTTGTACGAGTGGCAGTTGCGTTTATATCCTGTAATCGAATATATGGGCTCCCAGGAATATCGTGACATAGAAGCGTCCAGGCGCCATGCTCGCGCACCTAACCCGTGTAGTTTGATGCAAACAGATGGATTCTACGGTAATACAACGTGTAGAACCGTTTGTACGAGTGGCAGTTGCGTTTATATCCTGTGATCGGATATATGAGCTCCCGGGCGTATCGCGGCATAGAAGAGTCCAGGCGTCATGCTCGCGCACCTAACCCGTGTAGTTTGATGCAAACAGACGGATTCTACCGTAATACAACGTGTAGGACCGTTTGTACGAGTGGCAGTTGCGTTTATATCCTGTAATCGGATATATGGGCTCCCAGGAATATCGTGACATAGAAGCGTCCAGGCGTCATGCTCGCGCACCTAACCCGTGTAGTTTGATGCAAACAGACGGATTCTATCGTAATACAACGTGTAGGACCGTTTGTACGAGTGGCAGTTGCGTTTATATCCTGTAATCGGATATATGGGCTCCCAGGAATATCGCGACATAGAAGCGTCCAGGCGTCATGCTCGCGCACCTAACCCGTGTAGTTTGATGCAAACAGACGGATTCTACCGTAATACAACGTGTAGAACCGTTTGTACGAGTGGCAGTTGCGTTTATATCCTGTAATCGGATATATGGGCTCCCAGGAATATCGCGACATAGAAGCGTCCAGGCGTCATGCTCGCGCACCTAACCCGTGTAGTTTGATGCAAACAGGCGGATTCTACCGTAATACAACGTGTAGGACCGTTTGTACGAGTGGCAGTTGCGTTTATATCCTGTAATCGGATATACGGGCTCCAAGGAATATCGCGACATAATAGCGTCCAGGCGTCATGCTCGCGCACCTAACCCGTGTAGTTTGATGCAAACAGACGGATTCTACCGTAATACAACGTGTAGAACCGTTTGTACGAGTGGCAGTTGCGTTTATATCCTGTAATCGGATATATGGGCTCCCAGGAATATCGTGACATAGAAGCGTCCAGGCGTCATGCTCGCGCACCTAACCCGTGTAGTTTGATGCAAACAGACGGATTCTATCGTAATACAACGTGTAGGACCGTTTGTACGAGTGGCAGTTGCGTTTATATCCTGTAATCAGATATATGGGCTCCCAGGAATATCGTGACATAGAAGCGTCCAGGCGTCATGCTCGCGCACCTAACCCGTGTAGTTTGATGCAAACAGACGGATTCTATCGTAATACAACGTGTAGGACCGTTTGTACGAGTGGCAGTTGCGTTTATATGTTGTAATCGGATATACGGGCTCCAAGGAATATCGCGACATAATAGCGTCCAGGCGTCATGCTCGCGCACCTAACCCGTGTAGTTTCATGCAAACAGACGGATTCTACCGTAATACAACGTTTAGGACCGTTTGTACGAGTGGCAGTTGCGTTTATATCCTGTAATCGGATATATGGGCTCCCAGGAATATCGCGACATAGAAGCGTCCAGGCGTCATGCTCGCGCACCTAACCCGTGTAGTTTGATGCAAACAGGCGGATTCTACCGTAATACAACGTGTAGGACCGTTTGTACGAGTGGCAGTTGTGTTTATATCCTGTAATCGGATATATGGGCTCCCAGGAATATCGCGGCATAGAAGCGTCCAGGCGTCATGCTCGCGCACCTAACCCGTGTAGTTTGATGCAAACAGGCGGATTCTACCGTCATACAACGTGTAGAACCGTTTGTACGAGTGGCAGTTGCGTTTATATCCTGCGATCGGATATATGAGCTCCCGGGCGTATCGCGGCATAGAAGAGTCCAGGCGTCATGCTCGCGCACCTAACCCGTGTAGTTTGATGCAAACAGACGGATTCTACCGTAATACAACGTGTAGGACCGTTTGTACGAGTGGCAGTTGCGTTTATATCCTGTAATCGGATATATGGGCTCCCAGGAATATCGTGACATAGAAGCGTCCAGGCGTCATGCTCGCGCACCTAACCCGTGTAGTTTGATGCAAACAGACGGATTCTATCGTAATACAACGTGTAGGACCGTTTGTACGAGTGGCAGTTGCGTTTATATCCTGTAATCGGATATATGGGCTCCCAGGAATATCGCGACATAGAAGATTCCAGGCGTCATGCTCGCGCACCTAACCCGTGTAGTTTGATGCAAACAGACGGATTCTACCGTAATACAACGTGTAGGACCGTTTGTACGAGTGGCAGTTGCGTTTATATCCTGTAATCGGATATATGGGCTCCCAGGAATATCGTGACATAGAAGCGTCCAGGCGTCATGCTCGCGCACCTAACCCGTGTAGTTTGATGCAAACAGACGGATTCTATCGTAATACAACGTGTAGGACCGTTTGTACGAGTGGCAGTTGCGTTTATATCCTGTAATCGGATATATGGGCTCCCAGGAATATCGCGACATAGAAGCGTCCAGGCGTCATGCTCGCGCACCTAACCCGTGTAGTTTGATGCAAACAGACGGATTCTACCGTAATACAACGTGTAGAACCGTTTGTACGAGTGGCAGTTGCGTTTATATCCTGTAATCGGATATATGGGCTCCCAGGAATATCGCGACATAGAAGCGTCCAGGCGTCATGCTCGCGCACCTAACCCGTGTAGTTTGATGCAAACAGGCGGATTCTACCGTAATACAACGTGTAGGACCGTTTGTACGAGTGGCAGTTGTGTTTATATCCTGTAATCGGATATATGGGCTCCCAGGAATATCGCGACATAGAAGCGTCCAGGCGTCATGCTCGCGCACCTAACCCGTGTAGTTTGATGCAAACAGACGGATTCTACCGTAATACAACGTGTAGGACCGTTTGTACGAGTGGCAGTTGCGTTTATATCCTGTAATCGGATATATGGGCTCCCAGGAATATCGTGACATAGAAGCGTCCAGGCGTCATGCTCGCGCACCTAACCCGTGTAGTTTGATGCAAACAGACGGATTCTACCGTAATACAACGTGTAGGACCGTTTGTACGAGTGGCAGTTGCGTTTATATCCTGTAATCGGATATATGGGCTCCCAGGAATATCGTGACATAGAAGCGTCCAGGCGTCATGCTCGCGCACCTAACCCGTGTAGTTTGATGCAAACAGACGGATTCTACCGTAATACAACGTGTAGAACCGTTTGTACGAGTGGCAGTTGCGTTTATATCCTGTAATCGGATATATGGGCTCCCAGGAATATCGCGACATAGAAGCGTCCAGGCGTCATGCTCGCGCACCTAACCCGTGTAGTTTGATGCAAACAGGCGGATTCTACCGTAATACAACGTGTAGGACCGTTTGTACGAGTGGCAGTTGTGTTTATATCCTGTAATCGGATATATGGGCTCCCAGGAATATCGCGGCATAGAAGCGTCCAGGCGTCATGCTCGCGCACCTAACCCGTGTAGTTTGATGCAAACAGACGGATTCTACCGTAATACAACGTGTAGAACCGTTTGTACGAGTGGCAGTTGCGTTTATATCCTGCGATCGGATATATGAGCTCCCGGGCGTATCGCGGCATAGAAGAGTCCAGGCGTCATGCTCGCGCACCTAACCCGTGTAGTTTGATGCAAACAGACGGATTCTACCGTAATACAACGTGTAGGACCGTTTGTACGAGTGGCAGTTGCGTTTATATCCTGTAATCGGATATATGGGCTCCCAGGAATATCGTGACATAGAAGCGTCCAGGCGTCATGCTCGCGCACCTAACCCGTGTAGTTTGATGCAAACAGACGGATTCTATCGTAATACAACGTGTAGGACCGTTTGTACGAGTGGCAGTTGCGTTTATATCCTGTAATCGGATATATGGGCTCCCAGGAATATCGCGACATAGAAGATTCCAGGCGTCATGCTCGCGCACCTAACCCGTGTAGTTTGATGCAAACAGACGGATTCTACCGTAATACAACGTGCAGAACCGTTTGTACGAGTGGCAGTTGCGTTTATATCCTGTGATCGGATATATGAGCTCCCAGGCGTATCGCGGCATACAAGCGTCCAGGCGTCATGCTCGCGCACCTAGCCCGTGTAGTTTCATGCAAACAGACGGATTCTACCGTAATACAACGTGTAGAACGGTTTGTACGAGTGGCAGTTGCGTTTATATCCTGTGATCGGATATATGAGCTCCCGGGCGTATCGCGGCATAGAAGAGTCCAGGCGTCATGCTCGCGCACCTAACCCGTGTAGTTTGATGCAAACAGGCGGATTCTACCGTAATACAACGTGTAGGACCGTTTGTACGAGTGGCAGTTGCGTTTATATCCTGTAATCGGATATATGGGCTCCCAGGAATATCGTGACATAGAAGCGTCCAGGCGTCATGCTCGCGCACCTAACCCGTGTAGTTTGATGCAAACAGACGGATTCTATCGTAATACAACGTGTAGGACCGTTTGTACGAGTGGCAGTTGCGTTTATATCCTGTAATCGGATATATGGGCTCCCAGGAATATCGCGACATAGAAGCGTCCAGGCGTCATGCTCGCGCACCTAACCCGTGTAGTTTGATGCAAACAGACGGATTCTACCGTCATACAACGTGTAGAACCGTTTGTACGAGTGGCAGTTGCGTTTATATCCTGCGATCGGATATATGAGCTCCCGGGCGTATCGCGGCATAGAAGAGTCCAGGCGTCATGCTCGCGCACCTAACCCGTGTAGTTTGATGCAAACAGACGGATTCTACCGTAATACAACGTGTAGGACCGTTTGTACGAGTGGCAGTTGCGTTTATATCCTGTAATCGGATATACGGGCTCCAAGGAATATCGCGACATAATAGCGTCCAGGCGTCATGCTCGCGCACCTAACCCGTGTAGTTTGATGCAAACAGACGGATTCTACCGTAATACAACGTGTAGAACCGTTTGTACGAGTGGCAGTTGCGTTTATATCCTGTAATCGGATATATGGGCTCCCAGGAATATCGTGACATAGAAGCGTCCAGGCGTCATGCTCGCGCACCTAACCCGTGTAGTTTGATGCAAACAGACGGATTCTATCGTAATACAACGTGTAGGACCGTTTGTACGAGTGGCAGTTGCGTTTATATCCTGTAATCGGATATATGGGCTCCCAGGAATATCGCGACATAGAAGCGTCCAGGCGTCATGCTCGCGCACCTAACCCGTGTAGTTTGATGCAAACAGACGGATTCTACCGTCATACAACGTGTAGGACCGTTTGTACGAGTGGCAGTTGCGTTTATATCCTGTAATCGGATATATGGGCTCCCAGGAATATCGTGACATAGAAGCGTCCAGGCGTCATGCTCGCGCACCTAACCCGTGTAGTTTGATGCAAACAGACGGATTCTATCGTAATACAACGTGTAGGACCGTTTGTACGAGTGGCAGTTGCGTTTATATCCTGTAATCGGATATATGGGCTCCCAGGAATATCGCGACATAGAAGCGTCCAGGCGTCATGCTCGCGCACCTAACCCGTGTAGTTTGATGCAAACAGACGGATTCTACCGTAATACAACGTGTAGAACCGTTTGTACGAGTGGCAGTTGCGTTTATATCCTGTAATCGGATATATGGGCTCCCAGGAATATCGCGACATAGAAGCGTCCAGGCGTCATGCTCGCGCACCTAACCCGTGTAGTTTGATGCAAACAGGCGGATTCTACCGTAATACAACGTGTAGGACCGTTTGTACGGGTGGCAGTTGTGTTTATATCCTGTAATCGGATATATGGGCTCCCAGGAATATCGCGGCATAGAAGCGTCCAGGCGTCATGCTCGCGCACCTAACCCGTGTAGTTTGATGCAAACAGACGGATTCTACCGTAATACAACGTGTAGAACCGTTTGTACGAGTGGCAGTTGCGTTTATATCCTGCGATCGGATATATGAGCTCCCGGGCGTATCGCGGCATAGAAGAGTCCAGGCGTCATGCTCGCGCACCTAACCCGTGTAGTTTGATGCAAACAGACGGATTCTACCGTAATACAACGTGTAGGACCGTTTGTACGAGTGGCAGTTGCGTTTATATCCTGTAATCGGATATATGGGCTCCCAGGAATATCGTGACATAGAAGCGTCCAGGCGTCATGCTCGCGCACCTAACCCGTGTAGTTTGATGCAAACAGACGGATTCTATCGTAATACAACGTGTAGGACCGTTTGTACGAGTGGCAGTTGCGTTTATATCCTGTAATCGGATATATGGGCTCCCAGGAATATCGCGACATAGAAGATTCCAGGCGTCATGCTCGCGCACCTAACCCGTGTAGTTTGATGCAAACAGACGGATTCTACCGTAATACAACGTGCAGAACCGTTTGTACGAGTGGCAGTTGCGTTTATATCCTGTGATCGGATATATGAGCTCCCAGGCGTATCGCGGCATACAAGCGTCCAGGCGTCATGCTCGCGCACCTAGCCCGTGTAGTTTCATGCAAACAGACGGATTCTACCGTAATACAACGTGTAGAACGGTTTGTACGAGTGGCAGTTGCGTTTATATCCTGTAATCGAATATATGGGCTCCCAGGAATATCGTGACATAGAAGCGTCCAGGCGCCATGCTCGCGCACCTAACCCGTGTAGTTTGATGCAAACAGATGGATTCTACGGTAATACAACGTGTAGAACCGTTTGTACGAGTGGCAGTTGCGTTTATATCCTGTGATCGGATATATGAGCTCCCGGGCGTATCGCGGCATAGAAGAGTCCAGGCGTCATGCTCGCGCACCTAACCCGTGTAGTTTGATGCAAACAGACGGATTCTACCGTAATACAACGTGTAGGACCGTTTGTACGAGTGGCAGTTGCGTTTATATCCTGTAATCGGATATATGGGCTCCCAGGAATATCGTGACATAGAAGCGTCCAGGCGTCATGCTCGCGCACCTAACCCGTGTAGTTTGATGCAAACAGACGGATTCTACCGTAATACAACGTGTAGGACCGTTTGTACGAGTGGCAGTTGCGTTTATATTCTGTAATCGGATATATGGGCTCCCAGGAATATCGCGGCATAGAAGCGTCCAGGCGTCATGCTCGCGCACCTAACCCGTGTAGTTTGATGCAAACAGACGGATTCTACCGTAATACAACGTGTAGGACCGTGTAACGGACGCTACGCCACTGGACCCAAAACGCTGACACTGCTCTCCCTACTCCGATGCAACACCTTACGACGCTGGACCCACGACGACGACTAGAGACTTACGGACGAACTCTCGAATAGTACAGACCCATTAGACTGACCCGGACTAATATTTATACCGAATAGACCTTCTTACCGCAAACAATGTAATCATTTAATTTCACCCGGAACCTCGGCCGTCCTCGACATTACATGGTGTCAGAAGTGGTCCCTCGACATTACATGGTGTCAGAAGTGGCCCCCTGACAAAATAAGGGAAAAAAACGAACACAGCCACGCAATACTTACAGCAAAGACGAACACAGCTACGCAACATTTCAACAACAGACAACATAACTGGTGTCAGAACAAGCTAGTGAGGGAAAGATAACACGACACACAGAACAGCACCGACAGATGACAATACATACCTAGACAGCAACAGTACCGTAAGTCACATAAAACATAAATTAACAAAACTAACTCACACGAACCATTGCTAACGAAACACTGCTTTTAACACACCGCACTCTCTGACTTATTAAAATTTTACCTGTGAAAAAAAAAAAAAAAAAAAATCACCGCGAAACCCAAGAACGAGATTAGGATGGAAAAAGAACGTCTACATTTTACATTTCTTTATCGCAAAATAATTTAAATAATAACGAAACAGTTGATATGACGACCAATATTGTAACCTGTAAAGATGCTAAGATCACAAAATTTCACACAAAAAGCCAGCGTTTCGGTCAAAGCAAGGGTAAAACAGAATTTCGAGATCTACGTTTTACCTCCCAGTACCGCGACCGTAAACTACTGTTAAATTCGAAAACCAGGAAACCGAAATAATGACGACACATACTGTAACTTTTGAGGATGTATTCATAAACATTCCGACGTTCGACGGGAAGAATATACCAACCGACAGATTTGTACGAGCATGTAAACGCGCGGAGGGAATTTTAGACGAGACAGACCGACAGAAGTTTTTCCAAATGATACCCTTTAAATTAGCAGGCGCGGCCCTCGATATAGTAGACGCGAAAAAATATAATTCTCTGAGTGAAATATTAAAAGACCTAACGACAACGTTTACGGAACAGGCAGAATTAGGAGACCTTGAGGCTGAACTGAAATCGACACCACAGAGATACAACGAGACGGTATTAGAATACGCGAGTAGACTACGTAGAATAAAAATTAGGATACACGAGCGAATACAGGCAGTATACAATTCATTACAACACGCAGCATACTTAGACGGCAGACTGAAAGAAATAGAATTAACAACAACTAAGGCGTTTATTAGAGGTTTATGCGATGAATTTGGGACATATTTTTTACACAAGGATTTCAAATCATTCGAAGAAGCGGTAAAGCAGGTAAAAGACATAGAGGACGAAATTAATAGGAAAAGGAAATTAGCAATAATTCGAAAATCAGAACAATTAGATTCAATAAACGGCGCCCATGTAAAATTCGCGGATATAGTAACGACAAATGATGTAAAATATTGTAAAGTTTGTAAAAAATTAACGCATAATACGGACGAGTGTACGGTGTTAGACAGGATGTTAGAGGACAAAAACCCTGACGGTAACAGTACCCGATACGAAGAAAGACGCGGACCTCAGCAGCACGGATATTACGATAAGAGTTCTCACGACACAGAATCACCTTTTTGGAACGGAAACAGAATACGCTATAGTAGACAAAATTCGAGTAGACCAGATATAGATTTTAGACGAGACGCGCAAGACCGCTACAGAGACAATTCATATGACAGAAGCTACGATAGACAAAATAATTATTCACACGATAAACATTATTCGAATAAATTAAAAGACAATTCAGGCAGTAGGGAATACAACAAATATAGGGACAATTCACGCGATCGAGAATACAGTGGATATAGAGGCAGTTCATATAGTAAATATAGGAATAATTCACCCGACAAATGTAGAAACGATTCGAGAGATAGCAACAATAGATACAGAGACAATTCACAAGACAGACACATACACGAGATGAAGGATAGACATAGGGATTATTCACAAAATAGAGACTACAACACATATAGAAATAATTCACAGGACAAGAATGCACGCGAATCAAGAGGACGATACAGGGAAAATTCCGCAGAAGCCGATAGACGCGATTTGAGAAGCAGGGATAGAGGATGCACAAATTCGGGGAATAAATATGACAATAGGACTAATTCAAGTGATAGGGTAAAAAGTGATAGTAAAGATAGACTAGTAAGATGGAGTGATATACGAGAAATAAAAGAAACAATCTCACAGCTGCTAAAATACTCCGAAAGCACTTCAAGGAACAAACATGACACGAAATGCGAACTAACCGAATCCGATGGAAATTTTGAATTAGACAGAGACATCACACGACTTTACCGATTAGGAGAACCGACGACGCAAGAATCACTCGAAAATATGCAAGAACCGAGAACTGAACCGATAAGAATTACATACGGATTTTCAGAAAACCATGTACCACCAACAATTATATTAGAATCGCCGAACATTAAAACAAGACAAGCGAGACTATTTATTGATAAGAACGCAAGTGTAAATCTGATAAAAAGAAGTAAAATAGCGAACAACACAGTTATATATAAAACGATCACACATCAGCTTGTAGGCATTACAAACGATAAAGTAAGAACACAGGGTATGTGCATGTTACAATTCAAAAATTACGACATTGAATTCCATACAGTTCCTGATTCCTTTCCCATACCAGAAGACGGACTCTTAGGCGACCCATTTTTCAAGAAGACGAAAAGCAACATTTTATATTCACAAGGGCTTGTTACATTTGGCATATACACAATACACTTTAACACACCCGAAACACTGATAGTACCTCCCAACACCACAATACAGGCATACGTACGACTAACGAATACTGACTTAGACGAAGGGTACATTAACAATATCACTACTTGTCCAGGGCTGCATTTCTCAAATGCACTAGTAAAAAACGAGGGCAATTTGGCATATGTGCAGGTGACGAACGTTACCAATGACCGTATACGCACAACCATACCCGAAATCACATTAGAGCTCACAAAAAAGATTACCAATTTACCAATTTGTTCCGATCATATTTACAGTGAATATGAAACTGGAGCTTTAATCAACGAAAAGGACAGAGTAGAAAGAATACATTCTATCCCGCATTTACAACAGTCAAATGTAGAGGAGCAGAGTGGTATACCCGAAAATAGTCTAAGACGTACGAATGGTAGAAAACAAAGAATACACACGATACACACGACAGACAACACACCTACAGACACAAAACAATACCTACACGAAACCGAAATTTACAAGCAGACACAAAACCCTTCGGACAACAATTTAGCACCTTCAAGTCCCACTTACAGTTCCTCAGTATGGAAAGATTCTATAAAATCGGATATTAGTGGCAAAGAACGAATGATAATGGTAGACTATACGAAAGTAATTGAAACAAACCCTGACGTATCATTCAGACACCCAAGAGATAAACCGATAAATATAATTCCTAAGAGATTAAGATCAAGCGACACACATGACTACATACAGGACGATAAAAAGCAAAAATTATATCATCAACATAACATAAGACAGAACAGTACCGCAGACGAAAATACGGAAAATCGAGAGTGGAAAACGCGAGCATATCAAGAGTCAAATAACCCCAATTACGAAAGCGAAATAGAAAGTAGCGATGAAGAAGAAGACATGTATTGGACAACAGATGACGAATCAGCAACTTCGAATAAGGACACCGATACGGAATCAGAAGATGAAATAACCGAAGAAGAAGGAAACTACGAGAAAATAAATATCGACAACCAGGCAAGTAATATGGATTGCGACACAGATATGGAAGATGTAATAATTGAGGTAGAAGAAAACAACAACGAAAATAGTAACGACGAAATGGCACATAGAAATCAGGACTACGATACTGATACAATGCAAGAAAAAGAAGAAGATAATGAAGAGCATAGAATAATAATGAAAATAAAATTAAGAAGAAATGAAGATAATAATGAAAATGAAAGCGAAGATAGCAATGAAGAAGCAAATGAAGATATTAAGCAAAGTACGAATGAAGACGATACAATAAAAGGAAAAGAGAAAAATGCATTGAAAGAAGTGAACCTGGCAAGCGGATCAGATCCTATAGCGAGAAAAAGCGACCGTCGGCTAACAGATGAAGTATCAAATCGCATAGAGACAGAAGATCGACAGCTCCTAGAAGAATCACAGAAAGAAAATGCTGAGATAAAAAGTAAAACGACGATAAGGCAAACGGAACAAGGACCAACGAGTATAATTCGAAAACGTGATACAGAGAAACTAACAGAAGCACCACCAGAACCGAATTTTAGATCACCAACGCTAAACGTGAAGAATATTAACATTGTAAGAGAAAGTTACGACCAAACGGACATAGCAATGAAATCAGACATCGAACCAACTTTTCGTTCTCCAACAAAGACACGACAAGATACAGGACAAATCAAAATTATTGTTGAAAAACTAAGCATAACCACCGCAAATCAGACGAAGACGATAAATGACCATGATACACAGACCGATGACGAAGCATACTACACACCGACTTACCACCGAAAACAGCTGACTCCATCTCACACTCAACGGACGATAGGAAACATAATAAACTGTCAGACAAATACACGTAGTGCGGCTAGCGCAGCGTAAATAATTATAGCAATTTGATAACACCAATAATAGCAATTAATACAATACTGGGAAAATTATCATTTTGCGGAAAAGAATAGATAACATGTAGATTATTTCATTTTAAATAGCAAAATTGAACGACAACTAATTGAGCTTACCAGCGAATACGACATATCTCAGAGAGTCATAGAATTAACACCCATAACATACAGCAACGCATTCTAACGCACAAAAAAAAAAATAATAATCCTTAGTAGAAAATCCTGGCAACTAACCCATTTATCTAATTAACAAGACTAACAGATTGACGACAAAATACTGTTGACAAAATGACTAGACCACAATAAACCAAATAAGGAATTTAAACTAATCCAAAAAGCAAAAGGCAATAAGACATTACAGGTTACACAGGCATACAGAGGGAGGATAGACGGACAATACCAAGAAGAGAGAAAAAGACATACAGTAACACAAACAAAGACAAAATAAGTATATAAATCGCAAAACGAGAGACAAGGTAACCAACCAGAATAATTCAAAAGTAACAAGAGGTAACAAAAAAAACACATCCAAAAAAAAAAACAAACGAATTGAAGTAGTAATAGTGACTATCTGAGACATCAGAAACTAATAGATATTTATTTTGACAGACAAACAATGACATAAAGTAACGGACGCTACTGACCAATGACCATATGAACGAAAATTGATGCAGGAGCATCAAAATCAAAAGCGGGGGAGTGTAACGGACGCTACGCCACTGGACCCAAAACGCTGACACTGCTCTCCCTACTCCGATGCAACACCTTACGACGCTGGACCCACGACGACGACTAGAGACTTACGGACGAACTCTCGAATAGTACAGACCCATTAGACTGACCCGGACTAATATTTATACCGAATAGACCTTCTTACCGCAAACAATGTAATCATTTAATTTCACCCGGAACCTCGGCCGTCCTCGACATTACAACCGTTTGTACGAGTGGCAGTTGCGTTTATATCCTGTAATCGGATATACGGGATCCAAGGAATATCGCGACATAAAAGCGTCCAGGCGCTATGCTCGCGCACCTAACCCGTGTAGTTTGATGCAAACAGACGGATTCTACCGTAATACAACCTGTACGACCGTTTGTACGAGTGGCAGTTGCGTTTATATCCTGTAATCGGATATACGGGCTCCAAGGAATATCGCGACATAATAGCGTCCAGGCGTCATGCTCGCGTACCCAACCCGTGTAGTTTGATGCAAACAGACGGATTCTACCGTAATACAACGTGTAGGACCGTTTGTACGAGTGGCAGTTGCGTTTATATCCTGTAATCGGATATTTGGGCTCCCAGGAATATCGCGACATAGAAGCGTCCAGGCGCTATGCTCGCGCACCTAACCCGTGTAGTTTGACGCAAACAGACGGATTCTACCCTAATACAACGTGTAGGACCGTTTGTACGAGTGGCAGTTGCGTTTATATCCTGTAATCGGATATACGGGCTCCAAGGAATATCGCGACATAATAGCGTCCAGGCGTCATGCTCGCGCACCTAACCCGTGTAGTTTGATGCAAACAGACGGATTCTACCGTAATACAACGTGTAGTGTGACGTCCCACGCAAGTTATAGCCAAATTTTTCGAACGTTAAGGCATATTTATCAGTACCTGCCAAAAATACCTTTGACCTTTTTCAATCCCTCCACCTATCCTCGCCACACCGTGTCTGCGGCACCGGCTTTTGGCCTTTTTCCGTCGCAGACTCGGTGCCCCGGACGCGCTGCCCCGGGAGCGACTCGCCCTTTGTTCCCTCGGCATTTTCGTCGCCGCTTTCTTCACACCCCTCCGTCTGTGGCCCCTTCTGGGCCCCCCTTTACTTGCCTCCGATACGCGCGATGTCCTTGCGCCCTCTGGTCGTCCCCTCGAAGGTGGGTTGCGTCCCTTTGTATGCTCCCTGTATGGCGGCGTTTCGTTTCGCGCGTCCCTAAATTTATTTCGCGTCCCTAATTTTATCGTATGACAGTAGGTCGCGCAGCCTTTGGGGCGTCCCATAAGTTGTCGCTCCTAATTTCTTCCCGAGCGGTGGTGCCATCTCTGGGTTGGTGCAGTCACACCCTGGTGTCCCTAATTTCTCTCCCTCGAGGTTTTCTGGCATTTCCAGAGTGCCCGCGCATGCGCTGCAGGCACGCGGGCCTGTCCCTAAATTCCTTTCTCCTCCTTCGAGGTTTTCTGGCATTTCCAGAGTGCCCGCGCATGCGCTGCAGGCACGCGGGCCTGTCCCTAAATTTACCTCCTTTGCCTTTTGCGCATGTGTTACAGATGCGCGAATCCCTCCCTAAGTTCCTTCCCGACCTTCTGCGCATGCGCTGCAAGCACGCGGTCCTGTCCCTAAATTTCTTTCGACGCCGTTATATTTGAATTTCCCTCCCTTGTACTTTACGCATGTGCTGCAGGTGTGCGAATTAATTTTACCCCTGGCAGCCGGGGCTCCCCTATCGTGGGTGCCGGATCGGAGGCAAATGCCTCTGGTGCAGCCAGCACCCTTTTCCGCCGTTCGGACAAGGTCAGGGTCATGGTGCCGGCCCTTCCCCCCTCATGCGAGTAGTCCGCCCGGCGGGTGGGTTTTCCCCTTGTCGCTAGCTGTCTGCGTGCGCGCGCCTGTTTCTTTGTCCTGTAGTTCCTATCTCTCTTTATACCGGCCGCTGCCTCCACCTTAGTTGCATCAACCGCGTCGAGCTCCGATCTTGTGTCTATTTTTACTGGTGTTTTGGTGTCCCGCTACTCAGGATGACTACTGTTCCCGTTTCTCATTACCGCCACTGTCTGCTCTATGAGTTCGACCTTGGGTCTACACCTATCGAGGCCCATCGCCGATTATCTCTTATCTACCCTGGGTGCCCGGCCTTAAGCACCTGTCGCGTCTGGTTTCGCCGCTTCGCTTCCGGGGATCGTTCGCTACATGATCGCTACCGTTCCGGACGCCCGTCGTCTGTTACCCCATCGGCCCTACGGGCCCTTGTGCTGTCCACCCCTTACCGATCTATTCGCGACGTTGCCAGCACCCTAGGCCGCCCCATATCCACAACTCATCGGCTCCTGGTGGCCCTGGGGGCTCGTCGCCGCGTTCGGCCGCCGGCCCCAGAAGCCTTGACCCCTGGACATCGGCGTGCTCGCCTTCGGCTATGCTTGTCGCTGTTGCGGTTCTCGAGTGATAATACCGATTGGTTAACCCGGCTCGTGACTTGTGACGAGTGCTGGATCACTTGCTCCGCCGCTCGGGATCGCTCCCAGTGGGTGCTCCCCGGGCAGTTTCCCGCTGTCCTACCTCGTTCCGGTCCTCTGTCTACTAGTTCTCCCCCCCGCTTTCTGCTAACCGTATGGTGGAACCATACCGGCGTGATTCTTTTTTCCTTGCTTCCCGCTGGCGAATCCCTAAATTCCGCTCGTTATTTGGAATTTTTGTCCGTTGCCGGTAGCCGCCTTCGTAACGGTTGTTTTTCCCTCTCTTCATCTCCAATATTTACGCGCGAGCCCCATCCCTTGTTACTACACGATGGTGCGCGCCCTCATCAGGCTCCCCGCGTATATCAGCGCCTCCGGGGGTTAGGATGGGAAGTCCTTCCTCACCCGCCTAATTCAGCTGATTTGGCCCCCACGGACTACCTCTTCCGCTCGCTTTCCTCCCATTTGCGTACCGTTTCGGTTTCTGACCTTCCTAGCGCTCGTCATATTCTTTCCCGGTACTTCCGTTCCCAGCCACCCAGCTTTTACCGTCGGGGTTTGGATGCTCTACCTGTACGTTGGAGGGAGGTGGTGCTTGAATTTGGGGGGCGAATGCCCGGTCCTTTGTCCCGTAACTTGGCGTCATCATAGTTCTTATTATGCGCACTCTCAATTCTTTCCCATTGCGTACTTATGATTTCCTTTATTACTTTAGGTTTAGTTGTTCGGTTCCGTAGTTTGTATATTTGCATATCGCGTGGCGCGTGAGCCGCTACTTCTTTCTCTACTTTCCGCATTTCTTACCTTCTTCCCATGAATACCTGTTCTGCGTATTGTGGCATTCTAGTTTTTGTACGCTTTCCCGGCCTACCCATAACCGCCTGTCGCGCGCAACCCATCATTCGCTATCGTGCTGTGTACTAGGTATCGCGCTCCGTCTTGCCTACCCGACTTGCACAGAATCTGCGTATTCGAGTATTCTGCTACTTTCGCTCCTGGCTACCGGTAAGTTGTGTGGCCCTGTAATTACTGCTATTCATTCCCCTTCTAGTAGGTTGTTCTCTTCCCTTTTTACTTTCCTCTCCTGTTCAACTCAGCCCTTGCGTCTCTTTGCCGCTTCTTTTGGCTGTCCCTTAAATTACTTTGCCCCTTTTTTGCCCGTCTCTTACCTATGCTGCCCCTATTTCCCTTATAATATTCTATTTCCCCTTAGGTTCTCTGACTCATCTCCTTTTCTTCGGGGTGTTCAGGCTCCAAGTTGGGTTTCCCGTCCTCTAGTCTATTTCCTAACCTGTTTCCGCCTGTTTGTTTCGCTGCTTAGCCCGCTTTTTCTACCCTTCTGCTTAGGGCGGTATGTCGGTCCACTTGCGTATGCCCCCGTTATCCGTTAGTCGCCCCTCCTTCCCATACTCTCCTGTATTCCTTCACTTATTTGTCTATTCGTTCCTAATAATTCTTACTTTAATGTGGCATCCTATCCTAATTCCCTTTTCCAACCTTATTTGTTATTTTCAGGATCGAATCCTGCCCTTTGTTGCGGCCATCCGAGTTCTGGCAGTTATTGCTTGCAATTTCTACGGTGCCTCCACCCGGGCTCCCATACATTCAGTTTAGGTAAGTTTGTATTTACAACTACTCTCCTATGGTTCATTGTCCCTGCCGAAGCTCCTTTTTCTTTCTGTACTGTCTACACTTACTCACTGCTATTTCCCCCATTTCCGTCTGTCTGTTTCAGGGTCCTGCCTACCCGCTAGTCTACTCTCGCCGTTATTTTATCTATTGCGTCTCCTCGTTTGTTCTTGCTGTCAGGTAGGTATTCTAATATTTTTAGCTTCTTTTAATCATTCTATTGCCTAATCCTGTCTTGTTGTGTATCCCTAGGTATATTTGCCGGTTCGGCCCCCCGCTTTATCTCGGTCTTACTTTTTGCCTTCCTCGCCTACACTTCGGTGGGTACTCTAATTTTCTATGATCTATTCCTGCCTTCAATTCTTACGGCTGTCGCCCGCTACTATTTTCTACTTGTATTTGCAGATTTTAGTGCCACTACCTGCCTGTCGTTCCACTGTTATTGTGTGCTCTGTGCTGTTTATTTTGGCTCTCTGCGTGCTCCTCTGCATTTCGGTAAGTTATTTTCTTTTCTTGTTTACTTGCGCTCATTCTCCGATGGGGGTCGCCCGTCCCCCGTCCGTCTGTTCGTTTTTGTCTCTGTGTCGCACGTATAATTTAATTTGTTTGCCGTTGTCCCTCAGGTTCCCATTTACAGCCATGGAGTATAGGCCCGTTACTGGGGGGACAGAGGGTGCCGTTACCGTGGTCGAGCTTGAAACGGACGACGACGTTTCAGACGGTGGGTGGATAGATTCAAGGTCTGTGACATCCGGGGCTACGCCCTCGGAGGTTCCCTCCAGTCCTGGTGCGGCTGGTGTCTCCGCCCCAGCCGTTCGCATTGGAGGCGATGTCAACGGTGGGGGGCGTAGGAACAGGGGGAGGGGTTTGGTTGGTTCCGCACCAACCCTGCCTGGACCAATGCAGGATCGCCGACGGGGACGAGAGGATGTGGATGAGGGAGAGGAGGATGAGGAGGAGGATCCCGTTTTATCGTCGGTCTCCGCCGTCGAGACCCCCGAGGATTCTGACGCCACTTCCTCTTACGCCGCTTCGAGCTCTACCGCCCCGACCCGTACCTCCCATCGCTGTGTTGTGAGGTCGCGCGAACACATCCGCCACTGCCTATTATTCATGTATGAGACCGAGCATTCCTTGGACGATGCGCACGGCTTGCTCGAAGCGCTTTTCCCCGGAGGGGTATGTCGGCGCACCTGCGCAGCCTGGTGGGCCCGTTTTGAATCCCGTAACTTCGACCTATCGGATCGCCCCCACACCGGGCGTCGCCCTATTGTCGACGCCGAGGCCATTGTTGCACCTTTGGAGAGATCTCCAACTGCGTCCGTGCGCGAGCTAGCCGCAATGCTCGGGGTATCCCGCTCCGCCGTACATCGCGGCTTGCAACGCATCGGAACTGCCCGATTTGGTCGGCCCGAATCCCGCCAAGCCGATACCCCATATAACCGGCATTTGCGCCTCCGCTTTTGTCAGGAGCAGCTGAGTCGGTACGACTCGGACCCCCGCATGCTAAGAAGTATTTTGGCCTGCGGTGAGATGTGGGTCGAACTAGGGGTCCCTGCAGGGAGCCATCGTTGGGTGGCCCCTGCTGGTGCTGTTGCCGCCCACGGTACCTCGATTACCTCCGTAGCCGCCGCCGAGGAGGGTTTTGTGGCGCCTCCCTTGCCACCTACTTCGAGTGCTGGCCGGGTGCTCGTGTGCGTATGGTGGGGGTGGGATGGTTTGTACCGGACAACCGTTCGCCCCACACCCATAACTGCCCGGGACTACACCCGCCAGCTTTGTACCGCTCTTAATACAATGTGCGAGGCTAGACCTCCACCCCGTGGCGAAACCCCGTTCTATTTACTACACGAGCACCAGCGCCCCTTTGTAACCGCCTCCGTACGCGAGTCAATTAGCCGACTAGCCCTCACTGTCATGGACCTTCCGTCCGTGTCTACTGACCTATCCCCTACTGAGTTCCGGATTTTCCACGATCTTCGTGGGCATTTGCGCGGGCGCGTACTCGAGTCCGCTACCGCGGTCGCGTCTGTTGTCCGTCAGTATTTGACTGAGCTCGGCGTGACTTATTATCGTCGCTCTCTGGAGCTGATGCCACGCCGTTGGCAGCGAGTGATGTTATACAGCGACGCGTACATTTACTCTTAGCTCTACTTGTGACCTGTTTTGTTTACTCGTGTATATATATAAGCTTCGGACCATTTCCGATTTAGTTTCATAGTTAATAGTATCCCCTTTTATATTTTTCCTAACAATTTCTTTTGCGCCTATGATTTCGTTTTGTACATGGTCTACCGCCGGCGTTGCTTTTTTCTTTTTCTTTTTTATCGCTCCTACCTACTTATGTTATTTTGAGTTATGATCTGTTACGACGACACTCAGCTGTTGATCATTGCCCTGCTACGGGCCTTACCCTAATATAAACACTCTCGTCAACGGTTATTTGGTCGGATTTATACCTTTGTTAGTTTCTCCATTTACTCCTGTCTTACTGCAGGACGCAATATTATTTTCCGGTTTACTAAATTACGTTGTGTGTGCTCTCTACTCGTTCTACTTGTTTTTCCCGGTTCCCTAAGTTTTATATACTCTCTGCTCTGTTTCCTACTTGCTTGTTAGTTCACCTCTTTCCCGTTGGTTATTTAGTTAGCTTATAGGAGTTTTTGCTCACTCACCACTTCCGCTGTTTCCACCTCTACCGTTGTTCTTCTGGCCGGACCTTCCGGCTGTCTCTAATTTTCTTTCCTCGCTGTTTCCGGCCTTTTCCAGTCGTCCTCCACCTGTGGTAGTATGATTACTGGGCCGCAGCCAGATTGCCTCCAGCGTTGCTTGTCTCGTTCTGGGTGATCTGCTGCCACCGCTCGTCCTTCGGCCTCTGTTTGCTTCCCCTTTCGGCTTCTTACTGCCGCTGCCACCTTTGTCATCAATAGTGCTGCCCGTGGGGATCGCTGCCTGTTGGGGGGGATTGTGGACTGCGTGTGCTATTGTTTGGCCCACGTTCCCCTTCTCCCTTCCTTTCCCTCTCGTTGGTTTCTTTCTTTTGATGGTTTTCGCATTGGTTATCCCTCCGTCAGTACTGGCTCTTTCCTTTTCCTTATCCGTCCGTCCTTTTGCTTGGTTTTTTCTGTCCTGTCCCTTCCGGGTTGCAGCCTCGGTCATCCTCTGCTTTTCTTCTCTTTCCGTTTTTCTCTCTTGTTCCATTTTCCCCCCCATAACTCTGTTCGCGAAGGTTCTAAACGCCTGCCACTTGGTCGCACTGCTTTTGCATACCTCTTGGAAGTTGGTCGTCGTTACTGCTGTTCCCGTGTCCGCGAACCACTTCTCTCTCTCTCGACTTGCCAGCTTGCGCATCTTAGCATGGTGTGCTCCGCGTCGTCGATCTCCTGCCCGCAGTGTACGCACATTTCGCTATTTAATTTCCCTATCTTTGCCAAGTATGCTGCAAAACACCCGTGCCCGCTTAACAGCTGCGTTGTGGCGTGGTCCGTGGTTCTTTCGGCGGTCTGTGTCCATGCCGTTAGCCTGGGGAGTAGTTTCCTGGTCCAGGCCGCTTTCCCCGTTTTCTCCCACTCATTTTGCCGGATGCGTCCCGCCCACTCTCTTGCCTCCTTCTTTATTTTGGCTAGCAGTTCCTTTTTTTCTTCCGCGCTTCTTTCCTGGTCTTCTGCGTTCTCTCTTCTCCTTTTTGCGTAAATGCGTGAGTACATATTGGCCTTAATATCCGCCGGGAGGTCGCCCGCTATCACCGCCGCAGCTTCCGCCGAAGTTGTCTTGTAGGCCATGATCGTGCGCACGTTTATGTGTCTCTGTGCCATTCTTAACCTCGTTCTCCACCTATCATACTTGGTGCACTTGTGCACCGACTCCCATACGTTATAATACAGCTGCCTTGTGGCTTGCGCCGGTCCATTTACGTTCGGGAGGAGCCAGTTTAGCGCGAGAGCCGTTCCTCTTGCCTTGTCCATTACCCTAGTTACGTGTCCCGTGTACGTACGTCTTGAGTCGATCCACAGCCCCAGGTACTTTGTTTCTCTCGTGGCTGTGATCGTTAGGTCTTTTTCTAGGGTTACCTCCTCCCTCTCGTGCCCCTTTTTCCATGTGACGTGCATCACTTCTGCTTTTTCCGGCGCTACCGCCAGTCCGTTTCCTTCGAGCCACTTCCTGGCTCTGACCCAGGCTGCCCTCAGTTTCACCACCGTGTCTTCGTGGTTCTTTCCCACCGCCACTACTCCTATATCGTCCGCGAAACCAACGGTATTCACCTCCCAACGATCTATTGCCCCGAATATACCGTCATACGCGAGGATCCACAGGTACGGTCCTAGTATTGATCCCTGCGGTATTCCTCCGTATACCCGGTATTCTTTTCTCTCCCCGTGCCCTTGGTATGTTATCTTCCTGTTGTCCAGGTAATCTGCCATTAGTCGTTGTAGGTACTGCGGCGCTTTTCTTCTCCTCAGGGCTTGTAGGATCTTATCCCATCTGGCGGTATTGAACGCGTTCCTGACGTCGATTGCCATTAGTGAGCACCACTTTTTTTGTCTTTGCGCTTTTTCTGCGATGTCCTCCACTACTTTCAGCGCGTCCACTGTGCTTTTACCATTCCGGAATCCGAATTGTCGCATGTGCATGCTGTTCAGTTCGCTCGAGCCCTCTATTCTGCCTAAGTGGCAGTTCTGCTTAACTGCTAAGTGGCAGTTGCGTTTTATCCTGTAATCGGATATTTGGGCTCCCAGGAATATCGCGACATAGAAGCGTCCAGGCGCTATGCTCGCGCACCTAACCCGTGTAGTTTGATGCAAACAGACGGATTCTACCGTAATACAACGTGTAGGACCCTTTGTACGAGTGGCAGTTGCGTTTATATCCTGTAATCGGATATATGGGCTCCCAGGAATATCGCGACATAGAAGCGTCCAGGCGTCATGCTCGCGCACCTAACCCGTGTAGTTTGACGCAAACAGACGGATTCTACCCTAATACAACGTGTAGGACCGTTTGTACGAGTGGCAGTTGCGTTTATATCCTGTAATCGGATATACGGGCTCCAAGGAATATCGCGACATAATAGCGTCCAGGCGTCATGCTCGCGCACCTAACCCGTGTAGTTTGATGCAAACAGACGGATTCTACCGTAATACAACGTGTAGTGTGACGTCCCACGCAAGTTACAGCCAAATTTTTCGAACGTTAAGGCATATTTATCAGTACCTGCCAAAAATACCTTTGACCTGACTTGACCTGACCTGACCTGCTCCGACCTGCCTTAAATGCTCCTTGATCTAAACTAACAGCTGCGAACCAGTTCAGAATGTATTTTAATTTATTTAAATATATTTAAGCCAGGTTTCCAATCCAACTAACACTCCCCAAGTAACAATAGACTAAGTAAGACGCTAATATAATAAGGTTAGAATAATTACGGGACACCCGCAAATAATTACGAGACACCAACAAATAATTACGGGACAACCGAAAATAATACGAGTACAGAATATTCATTAATTGCGAGACTAACTGCGTACAACGATACGCGACCCACGTGTCTCGAGAAAGGATAAGTTACCACGGGAATATCAAGTGTAGTGCGTTCTCACGAGAGAGAAACCGCTGACGGATGTAGATTAACACGTGCAGTCTCCGATAACCCGAGCAGTAGATTAGCACCTGCAGTATCCGATAACCCGAGCAGTAGATTAGCACCTGCAGTATCCGATAACCCGAGCAGTAGATAAGCACCTGCAGTATCCGATAACTCGAGCAGTAGATAAGCACCTGCAGTCTCGCCGTTAGATTGCTGACGTTGCACCGAGCAAAAGCGTGAGAGCGATCGCCGAGTGGGAGTCCCCCACCACCGCTCGCGCTCTCTTATTGGCTTTCCCTTCCACGCGGAGCCGCGTCGCGAAGTGGGGACTGAGCTCACGAGCTCCAGAGAGCCAGCCGCAAAGTCAGTTCACATCGAGAGTTCAACCAGCCAACACGTATCTTCCCGAGTCAGTTCTCGACTAGTACATCGCGACTTAGTTGATCGAGTCAGTGCATTGTGCCACTTCTATCCAGCCAAGGACCGAAGCCTTGCTAACCAATCCAAACGTGAGTCAAATATCTTTTATATTAGGCCGCGAACTCTCGATGCGACTCCGTGGTATTGCCACGTAAATTTAGGAATCCCCCTTTTTACCTTTAGTTACTGCGAGATCTAGCTTCGACTTTAACGCGATTTATTATAACCACGCGAGCAAATTAACGCGACTCATTGCAATTACGCGAGTGAATTAATGCGACTATTACAATTACGCGACTGAATTAACGCGACTTATTACAATTACGCGAACGAAATAACGCGACTTATCGTTATAATTACGCGAGTGGAATGCGCAAGTTGTATAAGAACGATACCGGAAACTTAATTAATAAAGTAACTAAGATGATCCACCTATTTAAATTCAATCGCGAGGCACAGCGATCGCGACACACGAACGAACAAAGGCGCGATCATCATAGAAAACGTCCGCGATTACAGTGGTCAAACCCTCCTATTCCCAATGACAGTTAATATGCAGCCGCGAATATTTAGCTCCTCCGCGTGCGCGCTATTCGGTTAATTAGCGACGCTTGGAGCTACGATTAGAATTAGATTGGACAGATCCTCTTTTTCCAAATTATTGCCGCGCCTAGTACGTGTTCACCCCGAGTGTGATCCGTCTAGGATAATTTGACCCATTTTTCTGCGCGCTATCCAAATACTAGCGATGCTTGGGCTACGACTCACTTCGATCCTTCCTATTTCCATATCCGAACTATTTCCATATCGGAATCAGTAATCCCTCTGATCACCTCCGAACCGATAACATCTCGCGCTTCGCCGGATAGCCGTCTCACCGCGGACGAGATGGAGTTCAATCCCTCCATCGAAATAATTGACTTGTCGAGCGACGACGACGAGGAGGTCCCCTCTGGAGCTCCACTACACCACGTAGCACGCGACCAACCACCTACGGTGCAACCGGGGTTCGATCCGCCTCCGTATGATGCGTTTTCGGGACTCTATTATATACCATTACCTAGGGCCAACAGCGATCAACCGCCCACTTTAATCGTCAGCGATCCGCGAGTTACAGAGCTCATAGATTCGGCCACTCACCACACGTTAGGGTTCGTCCCTCCGCCTTCGACGGTAGTGATCAGCGAATTATAATCGAGCGGCTTAGACTTAATCCTATATACTTACCTTTTGTACTCACCTTTATATTCACATTTTATACTTACCTTTCATATTGTATTCGTTTATATACTCACCTTATTATGATTGACTTAGTATTATACTTACCTTTTATTACTTACCTTTATATACGCATTTACTCATATATCTACCACCGTATGGTTGTTCAGTAAAATACTTACCTTTGATGTTTGCACTTTCAATATACCCTCGTTGCCTATAACTACGGTCGGATTAGTCATATTCTTACCTTAGAAGCGAGCGTAGACTCCAAAGATCTCGTAGTACTAAGGAGACCCTCATCACATCCTGTCCTCCGCTCCAGTCAGTCCCTGGGTAAGCGACAGTTCCACAGCATTGAACTCCGACGCCTGAAATAGGTAGGTCGTGCTTTAGCACTTTCCCTCGCCGCGACAGCGCCTCGTCCCAGGGTAGAGTTCACAGTATTCAACTGACCCGAAAAGAGGCATTATCTGGGAGGCTACCGCCGCTGGGGGATCAGAGCGATAGATTGGTTAGGGCATTCGTAACCATTGATCGACCTTCCTTCGGACCGCGCGAACCCATAGTATCCCAGCGAAGAGCGACCGCTCTGGGATCAGAACGATAGATGGACGTAGGGCAACCTGAGTCCTTGATCGGCCATCCCAGAGTTTAACGGGTCAATCTTCCGAAAAAACGACCACGCTTGGGGATCAGAGCGATAGATTGGTGACGGCTCGCCGTCCCTCTGATCGACCATCCTCGGGACGTAACAGTAGGACCGTTTGTACGAGTGGCAGTTGCGTTTATATCCTGTAATCGGATATATGGGCTCCCAGGAATATCGCGACATAGAAGCGTCCAGGCGTCATGCTCGCGCACCTAACCCGTGTAGTTTGACGCAAACAGACGGATTCTACCGTAATGCAACGTGTAGAACCGTTTGTACGAGTGGCAGTTGCGTTTATATCCTGTAATCGGATATATGGACTCCCAGGCGTATCGCGACATAGAAGCGTCCAGGCGTCATGCTCGCGCACCTAACCCGTGTAGATTAATGCAAACAGACGGATTCTACCGTAATACAACGTGTAGGACCGTTTGTACGAGTGGCAGTTGCGTTTATATCCTGTAATCGGATATATGGGCTCCCAGGAATATCGCGACATAGAAGCGTCCAGGCGTCATGCTCGCGCACCTAACCCGTGTAGTTTGACGCAAACAGACGGATTCTACCGTAATGCAACGTGTAGAACCGTTTGTACGAGTGGCAGTTGCGTTTATATCCTGTAATCGGATATATGGACTCCCAGGCGTATCGCGACATAGAAGCGTCCAGGCGTCATGCTCGCGCACCTAACCCGTGTAGATTAATGCAAACAGACGGATTCTACCGTAATACAACGTGTAGGACCGTTTGTACGAGTGGCAGTTGCGTTTATATCCTGTAATCGGATATATGGGCTCCCAGGAATATCGCGACATAGAAGCGTCCAGGCGTCATGCTCGCGCACATAACCCGTGTAGTTTCATGCAAACAGACGGATTCTACCGTAATACAACGTGTAGAACGGCTTGTACGAGTGGCAGTTGCGTTTATATCCTGTAATCGAATATATGGGCGCCCAGGAATATCGTGACATAGAAGCGTCCAGGCGCCATGCTCGCGCACCTAACCCGTGTAGTTTGTTACGTCCCACGCAAGTTACAGTCAAATTTTTTCCTCCAGACGATAAACCAACCCAACCGTCACTCGAACATCCCTTAACCCAATAACTAACAAACCGAGTCCAGAATCTATTCCAATTTTTCTATATCACCTCTTGAATAACTCTACTAACACACCCCAAGTAACAATAGACTAAGTAAGACGCTATTATAATAAGGTTAGAATAATTACGGGACACCCGCACATAATTACGGGACAACCGAAAATAATTCGAGTACAGAATATTCATTAATTGCGAGACTAACTACGTACAACGATGCGCGACCCACGTGTCTCGAGAAAGGATAAGTTACCACGGGAATATCAAGTGTAGTGCGTTCTCACGAGACAAACCGCTGACGGATATAGATTAAGCGCAAATCAGTTACAGACTGTTCTCAGAAGCGAAAACCGACGACGGACATAGATTAACACGTGCAGTATCCGATAACTCGAGCAGTAGATTAGCACCTGCAGTATCCGATAACTCGAGCAGTAGATAAGCACCTGCAGTCTCGCCGTGAGACTGCTGACGTTGCACCGAGCGCAGCGTGAGAACGAGCGCCGGGTAGGGATCCCCCACCGCCGCTCGCGCTCTCCGATTGGTTGTCCCCATCGCACGGACCCAAGTCGCGGAGTGGGGCTGAGGCTCACGAGCCCCAGAGAGCCAGTCACAAAGTCAGTTCACATCGAGAGTTCAACCAGCCAACACGTATCCTCCAGAGTCAGTTCTCGACTAGTACATCGCGACTTAGTTGATCGAGTCAGTGCATTGTGCCACTTCTATCCAGCCAAGGACTGAAGCCTTGCTAACCAATTCTAACGTAAGTCAAATATATTTTATATTAGGCCGCGAACTCTCGATGCGACTCCGTGGTATTGCCACGTAAATTTAGGAATCCCCCTTTTTACCTTTAGTTACTACGAGATCTAGCTTCGACTTTAACGCGATTTATTATAACCACGCGGGCAAATTAACGCGACTCAGTGCAATTACGCGAGTGAATTAATGCGACTATTACAACTACGCGAGTGAATTAACGCGACTTATTACGATTACGCGAACGAAATAACGCGACTTGTCGTTATAATTACGCGAGTGGAATGCGCAAGTTGTATAAGAACGATACCGGAAACTTAATTAATAAAGTAACGAAGATGATCCACCTATTTAAATTCAATCGCGAGGCACAGCGATCGCGACACACGAACGAACAAAGGCGCGATCATCATAGAAAACGTCCGCGATTACAGTGATCAAATCCTCCTATTCCCAATGACAGTTAATATGCAGCCGCGAATATTTAGCTCCTCCGCGTGCGCGCTACTCGGTTAATTAGCGACGCTTGGAGCTACGATTAGAATTAGATTAGACAGATCCTCTCTTTCCAAATTATTGCCGCGCCTAGTACGTGTTCACCCCGAGTGTGATCCGTCTAGGATAATTTAGCCCATTTTTCTGCGCGCTATCCAAATACTAGCGATGCTTGGGCTACGACTCACTTCAATCCTTCCTATTTCCATATCCGAACAGGATTCATAAACCAAAGACCACCATAATCATGGCACCCCGCGACTCTGGAAACAGCGACGACGGAAATAATGCACGGCGCAGAAGCCGACGATCCGGCCGCAGTGTGCGAGCTTTCTGGGCCCGAGCAGAGGAGAGACAGCGACTCCAGCGGGAACGACTAGCACAGCGCCAATTCCACCAGCGTGTTAGAGAATATTTGGACGATTTGTCGCGGGATTTCCACCATCGCATGGTCAACGCGTACCATGAGGCATACGCTGACCACGACGATCGAAGGACTCCGTACGAGCGTCGCCGCCCGCACCGGACGAATAATCCCCAGGTGTCCGCGAGTCAGGATCGCGAAATCAGTCTCGCCCCGCGCCCCGATCGTGAAATCGATTATACGCCGCGCGCCAATCACGAGGTCAATTCCGAGGTCAACTATGCACCGCGAGCTGACATCGAGTTGTCAGAGCACGCGTTTTCGCCAAGTGCTTCCCCGGCCTCCCCGGCGAGCGTTGACCATCCGTCAATCGCCACAGAGGACGACCCTCTTCCGGAGGAGCCATCTATTACCGCGCCCGAATCGGAATCGGTAATCCCTCAAATCACCTCCGAACCGATAACATCTCGCGCCCCGCCGGATAGCCGTCTCGCCGCGGATGAGATGGAGTTCGATCCTGCCATCGAAATAATTGATTTGTCGAGCGACGACGAAGAGGAGGTCCCCTCTGGAGCTCCAATACCCCACGTGGCACGCGACCAACCAACTACGGTGCAACCGGGGTTCGATCCGCCTCCGTATGATGCGTTTTCGGGACTCTATTATATACCATTACCTAGGGCCAACCGCGATCAACCGCCCACTTTAATTGTCAACGATCCGCGAGTCACAGAGCTCATAGATTCGGCCACTCACCACACGTTAGAGTTCGTCCCTCCGCCTTCGACGGTAGTGATCACCGAATTATAATCGAGCGGCTTAGACTTAATTCTATATACTTACCTTTTGTACTCACCTTTATATTCACATTTTATACTTACCTTTCATATTGTATTCGTTTATATACTCACCTTATTATGATTGACTTAGTATTATACTTACCTTTTATTACTTACCTTTATATACGCATTTACTCATATATCTACCACCGTATGTTTGTTCAGTAAAATACTTACCTTTGATGTTTGCACTTTCAATATACCCTCGTTGCCTATAACTACGGTCGGATTAGTCATATTCTTACCTTAGAAGCGAGCGTAGACTCCGAAGATCTCGTAGTACTAAGGAGACCCTCATCCCATCCTGTCCTCCGCTCCAGTCAGTCCCTGGGTAAGCGACAGTTCCACAGCATTGAACTCCGACGCCTGAAATAGGTAGGTCGTGCTTTAGTACTTTCCCTCGCCGCGACAGCGCCTCGTCCCAGGGTAGAGTTCAGAGTATTCAACTGACCCGAAAAGAGGCATTATCTGGGAGGCTACCGCCGCCGGGGGATCAGAGCGATAGATTGGTTAGGGCATTCGTAACCATTGATCGACCATCCTTCGGACCGCGCGAACCAATAGTATCCCAGCGAAGAGCGACCGCTCTGGGATCAGAACGATAGATGGACGTAAGGCAACCTGAGTCCTTGATCGGCCATCCCAGAGTTTAACGGGTCAATCTTCCGAAAAAACGACCACGCTTGGGGATCAGAGCGATAGATTGGTGACGGCTCGCCGTCCCTCTGATCGACCATCCTCGGGACGTAACAGGGTCATAATTTTCTGGTGGCAGCGGTGGGATAGTAAGCTGCCGCGGCAGGAAACGAACGAGCCGAGAGAGAGAGATTGCTGCCTGGCATAGGAGGTTATGCCAAAAACCCGATCGACTACCAACAGGGAGAGAGAACTTGCCGAACGAGAGGAGCGAGTCAAGAGCCTGGAACAGCTGGTAGTGAGGACCGGGACCTAAATTTTGGAACGCGTCAACAAGATGGTGGACCAATCACCCCTGAAGGAGGACATTCAACGCGTCCTGCAGTCACTGGAGGACTTACGCATAGAAGTCAACAACGTGAAGCAGTGGCAAGACAGCCGCGTAGAGCAAGGAGAAGGACCGTCGGGAACACAAGCGGCCACACCAGGTGCCAACATCCGACTTCGCGATGCGGTCGAGGTGGTGCCGAAATTCGACGGATACAACATGTCGGTGTTCCAATTCGGTCGAGCATGCGAACGCGCGCGCGACATGCTGCCTGCGCACCTCGAGCCGAATCTCGCGCGCCTGTTAATGAACAAACTGCAGGGCCACGCGTTGAACGCCACCGAGGACGCCGATGTGCAGTCGGTTAACGCACTTATCGAGCGGCTACAGTGCTATTTCGCACCCAAGAAGACGCTCAACCAATATCGTGGAGAACTCTCCAACGCGTGCAAGGGTCCCAACGAACATATCATGGCCTACATCGCCCGCATAAAGGACCTGCGAACCGCAATATTGGACGGAGAGCGTCGCGCGCGGGGAATAGTCCCACGCGCACTGATGAAAGACATCGAGGAAGACGTTATGGAGGGTTTCAGGGACGGACTACCGCCAGATCTGGCCCTGCGTCTCCAGGTAGAAGGATGCAGCGACTTGGAAGAAGCGTTCACGAAAACCGTGCAACTGGTGAAGCAAATGGAGGCCGAGGCCGTCAAACACCGCACACCACGGAACCCCAATATAAGACCCTTCTACCCACGGAGCGACGCCACCAACTACCCTGAGCGGCGCCGAGACAATAGAGAGGCCACCGGGCACAATCGTCGGCCCGTTCACACTAATCAAGCGGAAGAGTACCGCCCGCGAACTAATCAAGCTAATGCATACACACCACGTGGTAATCAATGGAGCAATCCCAAATCGCGCCAAGAAGAGCGCAACGCGTATCAGCCGCGAATCAATAATACTAACGAATACCGACCACGCGTGGACGCACGCTGGTCCGGGCCACCGCGCGAGAACCGAGCTGGAGGCGACGGTGGATCACACAGAATCATATGCAAGTACTGTCAGTACTCTGGGCACGACATTTCCGAATGTAGGAAACTAGCGTACCGCAGGGCTCAGGAGGATGCCCACAAGCAAGCGGGAAACGGGCCCAGCACCCCGGCGTACCAGGGCGCCCGCCGGGTTGCGACACTACAGGGGCGTCAGGAACCTGCGACGAGCGACGACCAACCGGGCCCGAGGGCTACCGGAGCAACGCCGTCCGCCTAACTCCAAGCCCAAACCACGAAGCGACTCCACCACAAGAGGCCACGTGGAAAGATCGCCAACACAGCGGACACCTTCACCCGAAGATTGAAGGATCCCATATCATCAGCTATACAACAGGCCTCCAGCATACCGGAAGGATACAGACACTTCCGACGAACGCAGAACCTGCGTCACACCACGCGAACAAGCAACGGTCGACCGGGTCCGAGGACTACCGGGTAGCGACCGTTCACTTAGAAAACCGTGGTACGGTTCCCACCATCCTCCTTGCTTCGCCACATCTCATGGGGAGTGCACGCCTCATGATCGATTCGGGCGCAGAAGTCAACCTGATCAAGGAAGGAGTGGTGGACCCGAACGCGCGTATTCAACGAAGAGCAAAACTCGCTCTACAGGGGATATCCCCGACACCGATCATCTGTCGAGGACTGGTAATTATGAATCTGGCCGGATGCCGAGTACCGATGCACGTAATCGAGGACGACGTGCCCATCTGTCAAGACGGAATATTAGGATCGCAATTTCTCGGCGAGCACGCAGCAGTGGTCGACTACGAGAACCGCCGTATCTTGGTGCGCGACGCATGGATACCGTTCCATGAGCCAAGCGCGATACGAATCCCAGCTCGCTCGGTAGTGCCATTGTCAATCAACGTCGCCGGCACACACCTAACATCGGGTTACCTCCCATTATACTAACCGAGACCCGGGGTGTACGTGGGCGAGGCATTAATCACGAACGTTAGAGGGAAAGCTTACTTACCTCTCTTTAACACAACGAACGAGGAATTCGAGCTGCCGGTGCCCACCCTCGAGATACAGGAACTGTCCTGCGAGGCTGAGGCCATGGCAACCTGCGCCGCCTTCTACGCAGCAACACCGACGAACGGACAGGACGAACGCCCACCTGAAACAGACAGAAGAGAAATCGTCAAATCGCTGCTTCGCTTAGAACATTTGAACGACGAGGAAAGAGCCAACGTCGACGAGCTCATCGGAAACAGTCTCGATCGCTTCCACATACCGGGCGATCCACTACATGCTACCAACGCAGCGGAACACGCGATACATACTACTAACGACGTACCGATTCACGTGAGGCAATACAGATTCGCGCCAGCGCAGAAGGAGGAGATTACTCGACAGGTGCAAGAGCTGCTCGACACCAGCGTCATCGAACCGTCGAATTCCCCGTACAACTCGCCGTTGTGGATAGTGCCCAAGAAGGCAGATTCGCATGGAAACAAGAGGTGGAGAATGGTCATCGACTACAGAGCGCTAAACGAGAAAACAATCGGTGACGCGTACCCGTTGCCGAACATCACCGACATCCTAGACCAGCTGGGAGGAGCAAAGTATTTCTCATGCTTCGATCTCGCGTCAGGATTTCACCAGATACCAATGGCAAAAAGCGACGCTCACAAGACAGCCTTTTCGACACCCTTCGGTCATTACCAGTTCAAGAGGATGCCATTCGGACTGAAGAATGCACCAGCCACGTTCCAGAGGCTGATGGACAACGTACTGTCCGGACTACAAGGTAACGAATTGTTCGTCTACTTGGACGACATTGTTATCTACGCCAGATCCTTGCGGGAGCACGAAATCAAGTACCAACGACTCATTGCAAGACTGAGAGATGCTAACCTAAAGCTACAACCGGACAAGTGCGAGTTCTTACGCAAAGAGGTAGCGTACTTGGGTCACATTATTAGCGAAAACGGCGTGAAGCCGGACCCTAGAAAGATCGAAGCCATCGAGAGCTTCCCAACCCCCAGGACGCCCAAGAACATAAAGGAATTCTTGGGACTGGCGGGATATTACAGAAAATTCATTCCGCAATTTTCTAAAACAGCCAAGCCGCTGACGGATCTCCTCAAGAAGGACAAACCCTTCGTATGGGGAAATGTGCAACAAGGAGCGTTCAATACACTAAGAAAAGCACTGTGTAACGATCCTATTCTACAGTACCCGGATTTCGCGAAACCATTCATCTTAACCACAGATGCGTCCGCATACGCGATCGGCGGAATACTAAGTCAGGGACAAGTGGGCAAAGACCTCCCTGTGGCTTACACCTCCAGAGTACTCAACCAGGCCGAGCGAAATTACTCCACCATTGAAAAGGAGTGCCTGGCCATCAGTTACGCCGTAAATCACTTTCGACCATACCTATACGGTAGGGAGTTCCTCATAGTCACCGATCACCGGCCATTGGTGTGGCTACACTCGATGCAGGACCCCTCGTCAAGACTGTGCAAGTGGAGATTAAAATTGTCGGAATACAATTACACTATCCAATACAAACAGGGACGCATAAATTCCAATGCCGATGCCCTGTCGCGATATCCGCCTGAGACCAAACAAACGTTCCCAATTCAAGCAGGATCCTCGGAGGAAAGGAAAAGGAAACGGGACACGGAAGACGAATCATCCCTAGACTCCGACCTGGAGATCTTCACTCCGCCACGGCGTCATAGGAAAAGAAGAACCATGGAAGCACAGAAGACGCCTAGTAGAACCCATCGACCGCTGATCGGTACACCCAAGGCACGAAAGCCGACGCAGGACAAGCAACCCACTGCGGCCTCCGGTAGCAGTAATATAACATTCCGTCGTTCGAAACGCCGGAATCAGACGGTCGCACCGTCACCAACAACACCAGAGCCCGTCATATGCCAAGAAGTCAACAGTCCAGCGGGACCATCCCCGGCATCGCCTGAAAACGATCAAGGCAACACTGTGGACGCGGGCACCGACAATGCATTGCACCAAGTAACAGGCTATTCCGATCAGTTCCCGCCTACGGAACCGAATGCGGACATAGTCACAGAAGAACGCGAAGACCAGACCCCTCACCCAAGCACCGCTTACAAGCAGTTCGAAAGGGATCAACCTACAGCCATTCCGTTGAATTCCGATACGGAATCCGATGAGAGTGACGAAGAGGAGGAAAATATCTTCGACCACGATATAGTGCAATACGACGCTCAAGGGCCCATCGCAGTCAAGATCCAACAGACACGGGACTGCCTGTTGCAACAAACAGACAATCACTGCATCTTCGTGCGCTACGACGGGACTCCATACGACAATGGAGCTATAGAATACTCGGAGA
Source organism: Trypoxylon attenuatum (assembly GCA_963989405.1). Lineage (NCBI taxonomy): Eukaryota > Metazoa > Arthropoda > Insecta > Hymenoptera > Crabronidae > Trypoxylon > Trypoxylon attenuatum. Next base: position 15,095 of record CAXDIT010000104.1, on the reverse strand, counting down.
ACAAGCGACTACCTCAATTGGGTAACGTAATACCCGATCGGCCCATGACGATCCCCATAGGAACCAAATCCTTGATTGTCATACCGATAACGGAGCCAAATTCGAAATTAACTTCGGAAAACATGTTAAACGCATGGAGAATGGTGCGAATGGTTGTGGAAGAACTGCAGCTCAGAGGCTTCAGCATCAGGAAGACCGAGCCCATGGACGAATTACCATGGAGCCACATGATTAATACTGGCAAGGAGGTGTTGAGAGACCTGGATCTCACCATCACGATTTGCCAAGCATTAGTGCGAGAGCCGCCCGAGTGGCAGAGGGCAGCGCTCATCAAGGAAGCACACTCGTCCGCTATGGGTGGACACAAGGGCGTCACCAAAACGTACGCCAGACTACGACACCACTATTACTGGAGAACCATGAAGAGAGAAATACAGGACTTCATACAGCAGTGCCGAGACTGCCAGATAAAGAAATTGACGCGCATCAAAACCAAGCAACCTATGATACTCACCGATACCCCCGGAGCAGCCTTCGACAAGGTTGCGCTCGACATCGTCGGGGAACTAGCCGAAACGCCGAGCGGGAATAAGTACATCCTCACGATGCAAGACCTGCTTACCAAGTATTGCATCGCCGTTCCATTACGCGAAACGACGTCTCAAACGATTTCCGACGCGCTCATAAAACATCTCATATGTGTATTCGGAGCTCCGCGAGCAATCCTCACGGACCAAGGTTCAAACTTTACATCGGCATTAATGCGCAACGTCGCGCGAAAATTCGGTATCAAGCAGTATTGCACCAGTGCCTACCATCCGCAGTCAAACGGATCGCTGGAGAGATCACACCACGTTCTAGCCGAATATCTAAAAATGCACATAACGAAGCACGGTAATTGGGATGACCTGCTACAGTTGGCCATGTTCTCATACAACACTAGCCAACACGAGGGGACGCGATTCACCCCGTACGAACTAGTCTTCGGGAAAATTGCGCGCGTACCCACGGGCAACCCACCAATCGAGGAGAACGTAGATTTAACCTACCAAGATTACCTAGCAAATCTCTACAACCAGATCCGCGATACGCAGGAACTCGCTAGGGAAAATCTCCGCCAAGCAAAGGAACGATCAAAGACGTATTACGATAGGCGCATCAATCCCCAAAATTTCAAAGTAGGAGACCCCGTCTTCCTCCTAAAGGAACCGAGACACGGAAAATTTGCCGACCAATACTCTGGTCCACACCAAGTAGTGGAGATTCTACCGAACAATAACGTAAAGATAATGGTCAAGGGAAATCCGCGCGTAGTACACATCGACAAATTAAAACTATCGCGCATACTTAACCCGCGTACCGAAGCCAACGCATAGGCTTGCATGCGTCACGCGATAGAATAAAAGTATACATAATTATTCCCCTCTAGGCATTGCAGATCTTAGCGGAGAACCGATCTACGCTACCGAAAATGTTCAACCCGGCGCGAATAACGCACATAATGGACGTCGACGGATTTATGATCGACAAACGCTTCTTGTGCAAAGACCTAGCAATAGTGTCGGTCGAGTCCGACACCAGGCCGCAGGCAGCGTCTTTCCGACTGCGAAGGCGGTACTACGACCTATCAAAGCAAGACCAGATAACGGTCAACTACGTACGCCGCCACGTGCATGGCCTACCATTCAGGGACCTGGGAATCGAACCCTACGAGCAGGCGGAACTCGAGCACGCCATAAAATCAATGACCAACTTCGGCAACAGGACCGTCGTCGCATACAAGGGTGGCCATATCGAAAAGGACATCCTAACCACCATCGGAGTACCATCCGTGAACCTAGAGGACTTTGGTTGTCCTAAGTACGACAAACTACTCCGCGACCCTGAATATAGCGATGCAGGATCAGTAGGAAAGTGCACGCTGCACAGAGCAATTCAACCCAAGCCCCGAAAGCGCGGGCAAGATTATCATTGCCCCTCACACGAGGTAGCAGTATTTAGATCCTGGTACCAGAATTACCTGGACCAGCGTAACGATTAACCGCGAAACCACAGCGAGCGAATTAGAATTTAGGAGCGACGCTAACTAGTGTCTAAGCATAGAATTTAAGGGGAGTTAAGCATAGTGTACGTAGGGACTAATCCCTCCACTAACCATTAACGAATTAGATCCAAGGCCCAACGAGCCCAATGGCCGACCACGGCGCCGAAACTAGCGGCATCGACAGCGACGCAGAGACTTACCGCATCGACAGCGACGGCGAACTTATCGGGCTCGACGACGACGCCGAGAACCATCGCAACGTCAGCGACGACGACGAAGGCGGTTACGACGACAACCACGATACCGCCTTCCGAATATGGCTGAGCACCCACACGTGCATCCGCATGTGGTGGTGGTGGACTGAGAAACCGGCTACGGAAATCCTCTGCCCGGAATGCTACCACGAGAAAAACTCACCACCGGAATACAACGAAACCATGATCCATTTCTCCACCCGACTAAAATTCTGGGGAGAAACTTGCGACATGTGCGGAGACTCAGTAGGCTTGGAGGAGCAGTGCATATTGGACTGCGAAGAGTGCCTCGACAAATTCCTCAAGCAGATGATCGATAACGACACTGCCGGATTACTCACTCCCCCAGTAGCCTGAATGCACTCGCTGAAACAACAAGAAGCCGCCACGAAGAACTCCACAGCATTATCTTGATCTGAACCCTACCAGCAGCAAACGGATACCGCATCCTCAAACAGTGACAGCGACATCGCGTCTCGCGAAGTAACCAGAGTACCATCGCTGAATCAGCAACAAGACTGGCTACGAGGAACCATAATCTAATATTATCATCCGCCACCGGACACGGCTTCGTCAGCAGTTACTCTAACACCGCAGCAGCTCACGCGATACCACAGCTCGCGAGCGACCGGAATGCCAGTCTGATTACGCGAGCCACATAGACGACATCAAACACTCCTGAGAGCCAGACAAGTGACAATGATGTACGCGTTCAAGATTATCAGCATCTGCCTGGGCTATTACGTGACCCTAACGGCGGGACTCATTGGATTCGACTGCGGAGGACACCATCTGAATGTAACGACGATTTCGCTCCTATCAACGGGAGACTGCCAACCGCCAGCAGCACGAACCAACTCTACGAAGGTCTACGTGCAATTGCTACAACTATCCGAGTTCGAGCATACCAACGTGTTACAGTGCAAAATAAAGATCTCTCGTAACATTTACCATTGTGGAATGCATTCCCACATATCGGCAGTACAGAATGGAAAGGGAGAATTCCTCATGGACGCCGATTACCCGACGTGTCTGCAAATGCACCGTGACGGATCACTGAGGATAGGACCCAGCGGTAGCATCGTAACTGGACTCCGTGTCAACGACACCACAGCGCGACCGTTAACGTTCGCGGGAACTATCAAGTTAAATGGTGCCTGCCAAGGAACCCAATACTCCGACCCATATGGGACCTGGGAAGATGTGATCGTGCAAGGAACCGTGGAGATAACACTGAAATCCACGCGAGTGCCGGTGAAGCTCCATTCTGGCACAATAATCCTAAAATCTGGAACAACGTGCCCACTAGTGGATGGCCACTGCATCGACATGGAAGACGGACACACCTTCTGGGAGCAAATCCCAACGTCGTCTTGTGGAGCGGACCACTACGACGTGCTATACGAGGGAATCGCCACCAAAGTGGAAGAACTAAGCGCGCAACCTCAGTATCCCACACTCTATACATTAGTCGACAACGACGTAACGTTCGCGCTCACGAAGACCAAGGAAACACACCTATGTGGTTACGTGATAATGGGAACCGAACATCCCAAATTATTCATCGTCGAAACCGCACGAGGGAACACCTTCAGGGCAAAGACGCCCGTCTCGGTGGACAAATTGGACATCTTCACCTACGTGAATTCAAAGTTCGTCTACGTGGAACGCCACATTCGCTCACAAATGACCTCACTGTACAACGACGTACTCGAGCAGCGATGCGCGCTCGACAAGCAAGTATTAAAGAATTCATTAGCGCTAGCAAGCGTAGCACCCGACGAATTCGCCTACTTCCTGGGGAAAGGACCAGGACACGTAGCCGTCACCGCGGGAGAAGTGGTGCATATACTGAAGTGCATCCCAGTGGAAGTGCGAGTGAGAAGAACAGCAGCCTGCTATTCAGAGCTGCCGGTGGAATTCCACAACGTGTCGTACTTCCTAACGCCCAAATCGCGAATAATCACGCAGCACGGAAGCGAGCGTGATTGCAGTCACTTACTGCCAGTAGCGTACCAAATCGAAGATTCCTGGATACGGTTCACGCCGAAACCTATCGAAGGAGCCGCGCCGCAGCAATTGCAGCCTATGACAAAACCCACATGGAAGTACTTGACGCCAGCCGCGTTAGCCACAAGCGGCATATATTCACAAACCGACTTGGACAAGCTGCGGGACCACCTGATGTTCCCAGCCGAAAAACCAGCGGTACTAAACTCTATCGCGAGAGGATTCAGCGGGCGCAGCCTAACGAACCCTTCAATCTCTTTGGGATCGTTTTTGAACGAGCAGACCATCGAAGGAATCGTCAATTCAGTAGCAGGAAGGCTGTGGACACACTTCATCACATTCGGATCGGCAAGCGCCGGTATAATAATGATATACATAATATTCCGATTCGTCATACTCCTCATCAACACGGTGATGCACGGAATTGCGCTACACGGCGCATATGGATGGAGCATCTACTTATTGGGAGCAGTCTGGGGATCTATTACGCACTACTTACTGCGGAAGAAGGAAACGCAAACGCTGAGACCCAACGTTGGAAGATTGGAGTCTATTCCCGACACAGTTCCGGAATACGCCGAGGTGCGACCCAGCGTACAACGCAGCTTGAGCATCGACGAACTGCAACAGAGACTCTCCGCCCTCGACACTCAGCGAACGAACATCAATTAGATGTCCGTTCTGGATAAGGGGGGAGGTGTAACGTCCCACGCAAGTCACAGTAAATTTTTTCACAGTTACAGTCAACTTTTTCACAAAGGTCGAGGCATATTTTTAAGTACCTGCCCAAAAACCACCTAACCTGACTTGACCAAACCTAACCTGTTGTAACCTTCCCTGACCTGCACCAAGCACACCTGACTTGGTCTTTGATTTTTCCGAGCTTCCCTCTATTTTTCCGAGGCTTATAACCAATCCGATCCGACCTCGAAAATTCTTCTCGAGATAGTAAAATCAAAACCTGACCTGTTCTGACCTGCTCTGACCTGCCTTGAGGTACTTCGAGACTTAAACTAACAAATCCAATCCAGTCCCGAATTTATTTCAATTTATTTTATTTTTTTTTCGAGACATCTTTCAAGTCGGGACACCTCGAAAATTCTTTTCGAGACAACAGAATCAAAACTTGACCTGCTCTGACCTGCTCTGACCTGCCTTGAATACTTCTTGGCTTAAACTAACACCTGCGATCCAGTTTAGAATTTATTTCAATTTATTTAATTTTTTTAAGCCATCTTTCGAATCAAGACTAACCCTTAACTCCAACAAGTAACAATATCGATAGAGTAGGAAAGACGTTAGCATAGTAGGATTAGAGTAATTATAGAATAAGCGCTAATATTAATTGCGAAACTCCCAGTGTATAGCGATACGCGGCCCACGTGTGTCAAGAGAGTATAAGTTACCACGGGAGTACCAAGTCCAGGTTGTTCTCACGAGACAAACCGCTGACGGATATAGATTAAGCGCAAATCAGTTACAGACTGTTCTCAGAAGCGAAAACCGCCGACGGACATAGATTAGCACCTGCAGTATCCGATAACTCGAGCAGTAGATAAGCACCTGCAGTCTCGCCGTGGGACTGCTGACGTTGCACCGAGCGCAGCGTGAGAGCGAGCGCCGAGTAGGGATCCCCCACCGCCGCTCGCGCTCTCCGATTGGTTGTCCCCACCGCACGGACCCAAGTCGCGGAGTGGGGCTGAGGCTCACGAGCCCCAGAGAGCCAGTCGCAGAGTTAGTTCACATCGAGAGTTCAACCAGCCAACACGTATCTTCCCGAGTCAGTTCTCGACTAGTACATCGCGACTTAGTTGATCGAGTCAGTGCATTGTGCCACTTCTATCCAGCCAAGGACTGAAGCCTTGCTAACCAATCCAAACGTAAGTCAAATATCTTTTATATTAGGCCGCGAACTCTCGATGCGACTCCGTGGTATTGCCACGTAAATTTAGGAATCCCCCTTTTTACCTTTAGTTACTACGAGATCTAGCTTCGACTTTAACGCGATTTATTATAACCACGCGGGCAAATTAACGCGACTCAGTGCAATTACGCGAGTGAATTAATGCGACTATTACAACTACGCGAGTGAATTAACGCGACTTATTACGATTACGCGAACGAAATAACGCGACTTGTCGTTATAATTACGCGAGTGGAATGCGCAAGTTGTATAAGAACGATACCGGAAACTTAATTAATAAAGTAACGAAGATGATCCACCTATTTAAATTCAATCGCGAGGCACAGCGATCGCGACACACGAACGAACAAAGGCGCGATCATCATAGAAAACGTCCGCGATTACAGTGATCAAATCCTCCTATTCCCAATGACAGTTAATATGCAGCCGCGAATATTTAGCTCCTCCGCGTGCGCGCTACTCGGTTAATTAGCGACGCTTGGAGCTACGATTAGAATTAGATTAGACAGATCCTCTCTTTCCAAATTATTGCCGCGCCTAGTACGTGTTCACCCCGAGTGTGATCCGTCTAGGATAATTTAGCCCATTTTTCTGCGCGCTATCCAAATACTAGCGATGCTTGGGCTACGACTCACTTCAATCCTTCCTATTTCCATATCCGAACAGGATTCATAAACCAAAGACCACCATAATCATGGCACCCCGCGACTCTGGAAACAGCGACGACGGAAATAATGCACGGCGCAGAAGCCGACGATCCGGCCGCAGTGTGCGAGCTTTCTGGGCCCGAGCAGAGGAGAGACAGCGACTCCAGCGGGAACGACTAGCACAGCGCCAATTCCACCAGCGTGTTAGAGAATATTTGGACGATTTGTCGCGGGATTTCCACCATCGCATGGTCAACGCGTACCATGAGGCATACGCTGACCACGACGATCGAAGGACTCCGTACGAGCGTCGCCGCCCGCACCGGACGAATAATCCCCAGGTGTCCGCGAGTCAGGATCGCGAAATCAGTCTCGCCCCGCGCCCCGATCGTGAAATCGATTATACGCCGCGCGCCAATCACGAGGTCAATTCCGAGGTCAACTATGCACCGCGAGCTGACATCGAGTTGTCAGAGCACGCGTTTTCGCCAAGTGCTTCCCCGGCCTCCCCGGCGAGCGTTGACCATCCGTCAATCGCCACAGAGGACGACCCTCTTCCGGAGGAGCCATCTATTACCGCGCCCGAATCGGAATCGGTAATCCCTCAAATCACCTCCGAACCGATAACATCTCGCGCCCCGCCGGATAGCCGTCTCGCCGCGGATGAGATGGAGTTCGATCCTGCCATCGAAATAATTGATTTGTCGAGCGACGACGAAGAGGAGGTCCCCTCTGGAGCTCCAATACCCCACGTGGCACGCGACCAACCAACTACGGTGCAACCGGGGTTCGATCCGCCTCCGTATGATGCGTTTTCGGGACTCTATTATATACCATTACCTAGGGCCAACCGCGATCAACCGCCCACTTTAATTGTCAACGATCCGCGAGTCACAGAGCTCATAGATTCGGCCACTCACCACACGTTAGAGTTCGTCCCTCCGCCTTCGACGGTAGTGATCACCGAATTATAATCGAGCGGCTTAGACTTAATTCTATATACTGTGACGTTGCAGTTCCGGCAACGTCACAAAATAGAAAAATAAAAATAATAAACCAACGCGAAACTACTCTCGGGGCCTTCCGTGAATTATGTACCGCGGCTAATTCCCGAATTCTGTGAGTCGCGTGACAGGAGAGACGGCGGAAACACCGGCGGAAGGAGAAGGAGGGGCGCTCAGGGTGCAAGGACGGGGGAGGTATCCCGGGGGGATCCTCCCTAGAACACGTTTCCCGCCGCTGACCAGGGGTCAGCGGGCCCACGGGGCCACGGGAGCGCTCACCCCGGCATGCGTGAGCCGGCGGTGCGACACCGGTGCCCTGCGGAGCCTCCGTGTTGGGCCACCCCTATTGGTGACCCACGCGGGGCACGGCGATCCCGGGGGGATCGAGGCGCGGACGCCTGAGGGCCGATCTCTCCCCACCCAGCCTGCCGCAGCCAGAGTTTCAGCGAGCGGCGACCACCAGCCGCCAACCTCCCGAAAAAGGACCACCTGCCGACATCTGTGGAGGATCGACAGGACTCACAGTGACGTCACCACCAGCGTCGCGGGAAAAGCTTCTACTCATGCGCGTGCCGAATGTACGGCGTAATTGCCGAGCACGCGGTCTCAGTCGTACTGCAACCTTAGGATCGATTAGTGATCTCAGTCTTACGACGACTTTGGAATCGATTAGCGATCGTTTTGTGAGAGGACGACTAAGAGCCAGAACAATGGAAAAGATATTTGAGAGTCCACGAGAGGCCAGCGATTCGGTGAGCGAACTTAACTAGCCCTTTTCGTTTGTGTCGAACGTAATGAAGAATTGTACGCGTTAGAATCACGTTTGGTATCGAAAGTATGAAAGATTTTCCGGCTTCACCGGTATTGCGTAGTGCTTTTCCGTATCGAGTCCTCCCGTAATGGATGATGTAATCTAGTGCGTCGCGTGCGTTACCGCGTATACTACCGAGAGTTGTAATTCGATCTTCGCGATTTGTAATTCCGCCTTCGGGCGATGACGGAAAATAAAATGTGCCGACTCTCGGATTTATTTTGAATCGTTGTATGAGATTTATTTTGTGTGTGAAATTCCTGTTTTGTGTCGTCACTCCACCCATGCTCGATAGAATCGAACTCATTCCGCGTAGTCCGGCCCTGGGAGAAATTTCGACGTTCCGATTTCGTTAAGTAAAGAGATTCTCGAATCACTTTTTGGTAGAGTGGAGAGTAGAATTATTTGGTAACTTTTCGAACGAGCTTCGGCTCGCGGCACTTCGGTGCCTGGCGCCCAACGGATTAAGGATTTTTGGATTTTGGAAATTTGGAGGAGAGAATCTCGCGCATTTTCTTTGCTCACGAGTAATTTTCGGGTTAGCCGGTGCCGAATATCGAAGTAAGGAAAATTCTCGTGACAATACTTACCTTTTGTACTCACCTTTATATTCACATTTTATACTTACCTTTCATATTGTATTCGTTTATATACTCACCTTATTATGATTGACTTAGTATTATACTTACCTTTTATTACTTACCTTTATATACGCATTTACTCATATATCTACCACCGTATGTTTGTTCAGTAAAATACTTACCTTTGATGTTTGCACTTTCAATATACCCTCGTTGCCTATAACTACGGTCGGATTAGTCATATTCTTACCTTAGAAGCGAGCGTAGACTCCGAAGATCTCGTAGTACTAAGGAGACCCTCATCCCAGCCTGTCCTCCGCTCCAGTCAGTCCCTGGGTAAGCGACAGTTCCACAGCATTGAACTCCGACGCCTGAAATAGGTAGGTCGTGCTTTAGTACTTTCCCTCGCCGCGACAGCGCCTCGTCCCAGGGTAGAGTTCAGAGTATTCAACTGACCCGAAAAGAGGCATTATCTGGGAGGCTACCGCCGCCGGGGGATCAGAGCGATAGATTGGTTAGGGCATTCGTAACCATTGATCGACCATCCTTCGGACCGCGCGAACCAATAGTATCCCAGCGAAGAGCGACCGCTCTGGGATCAGAACGATAGATGGACGTAAGGCAACCTGAGTCCTTGATCGGCCATCCCAGAGTTTAACGGGTCAATCTTCCGAAAAAACGACCACGCTTGGGGATCAGAGCGATAGATTGGTGACGGCTCGCCGTCCCTCTGATCGACCATCCTCGGGACGTAACAATAGAAGCGTCCAGGCGTCATGCTCGCGCACCTAACCCGTGTAGTTTGATGCAAACAGACGGATTCTACCGTAATACAACGTATACCCCCAGGGGGCCTGCCGCTTGTCGGCAGGTACGGGCTTTGCGAACCCGGGGCCCCGAGCACGAGGAGTAACCCTTGTCCAAAACCGGAATCCTACGGTGTGATTGTCCGTGCCTATGGGATGAATGACTCCACGTTACGGAGCCGAGAACGGCATGCTGTGGATACCGGGCGACCTTCAGAGATAAGCAGCCTTACCAGGGAGTGCCGGCTCCTCCTTGGTTGACCATACCTTCCGAGCAACAATACCTTTCTTCTATGGATACTCAAATACACTCAAATACCGCAGGGGTGCCCACCTCTTACAAAATGGGCAAAGGTGGTCTGATGAGTGCACCTTTAACCCCACTCAACGATAGCGCGATCAAGCGCAAGCGAACTGATTCGCCAAAAGGTTACATAGCTACCCACAGCAATCCGGTGCGTAACACTCCGGAATATTTGATAATGGAAAGGATAGATGGTAGTTTTAGCAAAGTGAGCCCATTTTTGATAGACAGAGAAATTAAACTAGCGGTTGGCGCTGTGAAAGAAATTAAAAAGCTTCGAGACATGTTATTACTCCGCGTTACGGCACCCGCTCAGTCGGAGAAATTGCTTAGGCTGCAGCAATTTTGCGGCACCTCTGTTAAGGTATACGCACACCCTTCACTGAACTATAGCAAAGGTGTTGTCACTTGCCGAGATCTCTTGAACTGTAGCACGGAAGACATCGAGAAAGAACTCAGATCCCAGGGGGTGATCAAAGTGCAAAGGATTCTCAGCAGACGCAACGGAGATCTGGAACCAACACCAGCCATGATACTAACTTTCGAGCGTCCCAATATACCTGACAAGGTGAAGGCTGGATTCTATTCCTTACCAGTGAGACTCTATGTGCCAAACCCTATGCGATGTTTCAACTGTCACCGTTTTGGACATACCGCACAATTCTGCAAGCGAGAGCGAATATGCATATGTGGTCGCCCACCTCATGAAGGCGTTCCCTGCGACAACCCAATACGCTGCGTAAACTGCTCTGGCCCACATGTAGCTGTCTCGAGAAAATGCCCTATGTATGAAGCTGAAACAAACGTTCAACGAATGAAAGTGGAAAAGAAAATTTCCTATGGTGAGGCCAAGAAAACATATCGAACCTTGAATCCCGCCACAACGTATGCGACGATTGCATCCAACACGACCAATGTGCGCTCGACAGACATTCAGCAGCTAATCGACCAATTAATTCCCGAAATAGTTAAATCTATCCGACCGTTGCTCGTACAAAACGTACCGCCGCCGCCACCAGTAGCGAGGGCTGCGACGAGGCAAACAGGTTATAGCACCGCCCCGGCACAGAAAGGAAAAACTGAGCAGTTACCAGTAATCAAAGCGCAAGACGAAGAATGTGAAAGAGCGACGAGTACAGGATATCAGAAAAAACCAAACAAGCCACAACTCTCGTCACGCACGCAAGCCCAACCTGCGATATCTTTGGGAGCTCTTGGAATTCAACAAGAAACCGACGGTCAACACCGCGAAGCCGACAATGTGAGTAGCGCTATGGAAATTGAACCAGAATTAAGTGGTGCACTACACCCTAGCAATACAACTCAACTGCAAACCAGGTCAATTAGTTACTCAAGAGAGAATTCGGTTAAGCTGACGGAAGGGAGCTCATCCTCAGAGGACTCCCCTATATTCAGAAGCACTAAGAGCAGCAAAAAAGGAAAAAACCCAACGAAGAAAACGAAGAGCAGATCCGGGGTAAGCCGATCCGCCTCGGCTGACGACGAGAAATCAAACCAGGATAACAAAGTTTTAAAATAGATAATAACAAAAACTTAACATAAAATATAATAACGACAACTATCATGGATAAAACCGCAAACAAGATTGTGCAATGGAACTGCAACGGATTGATTACACGTTCAGGAGAATTAAAATTGCTTCTTGCGGAATACGACCCAATCTGCGCATGCATACAGGAAACACACCTAAAACCTGGCACCTCATTTCAGTTACGGAACTATAAGATACACCGCAAGGATGTATGCACCCCGAATAAAGCCAAGGGAGGAGTGGCGATCATAACCAGGGCCACAACTCATTCTCACGAAATCCCCCTAAATACCCAACTGCAGGCTATAGCTATTAAAATATTACACCCGTTAAAACTAACCGTCTGTTCAATTTATCTACCACACGATGGTTGGAATAGCCAGCAATTCATAGATCTTGCATCGCAACTGCCGCAGCCAGTACTACTGGTTGGTGATTTCAACGCCCACAACCGGTTATGGGGATCAACTTACAGTGATGGTCGTGGAAAAGATATGGAAGACATTTTAGAAGTACTAAACTTGGCATGCCTAAACTCTGGTGAACCAACTCACTTCAGCAGCAAAAAAGGTACTTTTACCTCTATCGACTTAACCCTGTGCTCTCCAAATCTAGTTTCACATCTGGAATGGACTGTGGCCCCAGATTTATTCGGGAGCGACCATTTCCCAATAATAGTAACTACGGATTCTCAGAAGCCCACAGAACATATACCCCGTAGATGGAATATAAAAAGAGCGGACTGGAACAAATACAAATCTGAATTTAAAATTCCCCCATTGGGAAATACAATTGACCATGACGTTAACTATATAACAACGGCAATCCTAGAGGCCGCCAGGATAAGTATCCCTATGACAAGCACCACAACTAAGAGAGCTGGAGTACCCTGGTGGAATCATACGGTCCGAGATGCCATCAAAGCCAAAAAGCGGGCACTGAACGCTTTCCGAAAACACCCAAATACACACACCCTAATAGAATTTAAAAAATTACGGGCAATAGCACGACGCACAATCCTCTCCGCTAAACGAGAGCATTGGCAACATTATGTAAGCGAGATAAATCCATCAGCTAACATCTCTGCAATTTGGCGAAAGATCAGAAGCATAAACGGTGGATCTAGTAAACAGCAGATACCTATCCTGGAGACAACCAATGGACAAGTAACAGAGGATATTGATAAAGCAGAATGCTTAGCTAACTTTTTCCAGCAACCCCTTTTAGTAAATGAACACCAAAATCGCAGATGCGATGCTGGGGATACCGAAGATTGCAATCCGGCAGAGCTCGAGGCGGAGGATTACAACGTTCCAATCACAATAGAAGAATTAACACATGTACTACGAACAGTCCAAAACACAGCCCCAGGTCCCGATAAAATACACTACTTAATGATTGAAAACCTGCCGCCCAATGGGATAACTAGACTTCTTAACCTATACAATAGAATTATGCAGATTGGTGAATACCCCGCCGAATGGAAAAAATCAATAATTGTTCCAATCTTAAAATCGCATAAAGATGCAACAAAAGTTGATAGCTACCGCCCAATATCACTGACGAGCTGCCTTGGTAAAATATTCGAAAAGATAATTAACACACGCTTATTATGGTTCTTAGAACACAGTCGACAGCTTTCTAGATTTCAATGCGGGTTTCGTCATGGGTATGGAACATTAGATAACGCAATATATTTGGAGAACGACATACAAAATGGGTTTTTGACGGGTAAACATACTAGTGCTGTATTCTTTGACATTAAAAAAGCATACGACTCTATAACACCCAGCAGTATAATGAAGAACCTGTATGCCGTTGGCATCCGCGGAAAGCTCGCATGCATCATTCAACACTTTTTATCTAACCGTAGCTTCAGGGTATTAGTTAACGGATGCCAATCATCTATACGTAGCGTAAAACAAGGGATCCCACAGGGCTCCCCAATCAGCACTACACTGTTCATTATCGGAGTAAATGACCTAGTAGCTGACAACGACACCCCAGTTAAAGCCTGCATGTATGTAGACGATCTTGCTATGTTCTGTACAGATGAATCAGAGTCCACGATCCAACACTACCTCCAAAATGCAATTAACGGGGTAGTCAGAAAAGCACGACAAAAGGGCCTCAATTTCTGTATCGAGAAAACAACCGCAGTCCATTTCTGCAGAAAAATAAGACAACACGAAGACCCACAGTTTAACATAGACGGTCACCAGATCAAATCCAGTGACTCAGCAAAGTTCCTTGGTATTATTTTCGATAGAAAATTGTACTGGGAACACCACTTAAAGTATACAACTGAGAAATGCAACCGATCGCTCTCTGTTATTAAATGTCTAGCAAACCATACATGGGGAAGTGACTCCACCCTGCTAAGGCTAATCTATATAGCATTGGTCTTATCACGCCTAGAATACGGTTCGATAGTATACGGCTCAGCCAGGAAGTCCAAACTACATAAACTAAATACTCTACACCACAAAGGCTTAAGATGTATAACAGGTGCACACAGAACGAGCCCAATTCCAGCGATATATAACCTGTCTGAAATTTTACCACTCGAACTGCGACGCGATAAGCAACTCCTATACTACACAGCAAAATTACAATCAAATCCAGAGCATATAAATTACGACCTATTCTTCAATAACCTGTCACGTCCCGAAATGGCGCGTTCAAAAAATAAAGAACTTTCGAACTCACCACTCCTGCAGACGTGATTGTTTTTATTTGTTTTGCCCTTGAAGACCTAGATCTCCGTAGGCAAGGATACAGTCGCTTGGCTTTTGGCTGGCAGTGGTATAGGGTCGTGGTCCTCCCCGAAGAGTGATTGCAGTTTGACGCTCAGGCGGCGGATCTTGCGGGCAATCTCTTCGTCGGTGAACCCAGGTAGGTCGAGACCCTGTGGTTGTGGTTGGCTGGGAGGCTGCGATGGAGCTGGTTGAGTTTCGGTCGCGAGAGAACGAACGACGTTGATCTTGTCCACAAGGATTTCGTCTGACAGAACCGTAGGTACGGCTCAAATCCCGAGCAAAGTGCACGAGCCGGCTGGTTTGTGCGTGGAGCGGAGAAACTTTAAGTGGTTGTATTTCCAACCTCCGCGACGCGTTTTCTTTGCCATAAGACGATAGGCTTCCGACGAGTAATTCTCC